>QNQO01002310.1:0-129824 GCA_003290165.1 Berberis thunbergii
CTAATACAACATTGTCAAGCTCGAGTATCAGCTCTGTAATTGTTAGCCCTATTAATATATGACCTAAAAGAATCAGTCCTTTAAGTATTTGAGAGATTAAGCTCCTAGGCCCAATTGATCTGCAGGTTGCTTCCCCATTGATCAGCTTTACTACAAGAAGAGAAACAGTTCGAGCCCTCCTATCTCAACACAAGCCTATCACCAAAATAAAACATCCTCAGATGGCCCCCTTAGGAGGGAGAACATAAGGAATAAAAAAAACGGCTTTTTTACAAGAAACACGATATTCTATAATTCAGCCCATCATTTTGGTTGGTAAAAAATGGCTAAAAAGAAAAAATGCACCGGAAGTGGAAATAACCTAATACAAAACAAACAAATAAAAGAAGACTGATCAAAGAAGTGCATAGTCAAACAGAAGAAGACTCGCCAAATGCAGAACACCAAGAAAAACTTGTGCCCCATCCCTGTAAGAGTGCTAGGATTCAATATCTAAGCACAAACATGAGAAAACCAGTCCATAACCTGACTTTGGTTGTAGGACACTTTTCATAGTACTCGTCCCAACTTATTGTTCCGAGACAGAAAACTTTGTTTTAAATGCATATCATGAACGATTCTTTGATCAAAAGTTTTGAGTATTCAGTTGTATAAGTAGTAGATTAATGGCAAATTATTTCTTCTGTGGCATATATCGTAAAGGATTTGGAGACTGATCGAATTAAATGTTCGTGATACAGGGTTATATATTCCTGAGTTGGCAGATACCATACTCCATTACAACAAGCAAGAAGATCTTTCTCTGATCATCATTTGAAGGGAGTTATGGTATTTCACCTCCTCAATTGAATGTGTATGCATACTTAAGTTCAACTGGATATTTTGTTGTCTGGTTGACTGGTCTGGGTGTTTGGGTGCAATATTTCAAGTTATAAAGGACATTAGTTCTTTGATTGTATTACTAGTAAAGAATCTCCATCACCTAGTGTGTTTTTCACCAAAATTATATTACTGATGATTCTTAATGTAATTTTTAATTGAGGTTGGGAATGCGATGATAAATGCGGAGACAGATACTAGAGGTTTGTATGACTATTACTGGAGTCATGCACTAATCTCTGACGACTTGCATCAAGGTGTGATGGGCTGCCTTGATACCAAAGGTGACTGCTCGGAGATCACAAGGAAGGTAGTCGAGGAGTTGGAGCTGGATATAATGATTTCTCAAACATATATCCTCAGTCTTGTCCCTTGACATCAAATGATGATCAGTTGGAGGAGGTGTATGTGAAATCTATCTCAATAACCCCCATGTACAACATGCCTTGCATGCAAACACCATGAGTTTGCCTTACAGCTGGGAGTTATGCAGGTTGAACTTATTTTGATTGTTTTAGAACTGTAATATTTTCCCAAGCACGCTTAAGGCGATTACTTATTTGACTTTGATCTCATATTTCTTCAAAATTTACCAGCTTAGCATTCCAGCCCTGGAAAGTTCCCTGTCAAGCATGTATCCCATATACAGAAGGCTCATCATGTCTGGGCTTCGGATTTTTATATACAGGTTTGTTTTGGTATTGAAGGATCTATGTGCGTACTTGTTTTGTCTTTTTTACTGTTAATTACATATATACTAGTCAAATTGTGCTGTATTTTTCTCAGTAGAACACATTAGGACATTACATAATCTTAGCTTGCATTCATTTGCGACGATTGGACTGGGATCCTCTCTCTCTTCTTAAAAATGACTAATGCTTGTGGCATGTCCTGCAGTGGGGATGTGGATGCTATTATTCCTATAACGAGCACTCGCTATTCAATTTCTGGCCTGAACCTCACAGTTACAAAGCCTTGGCGCCCTTGGTTCGATGTTAACAAAGAGGTAATTATCCAAGGAAATAGATAATTGAGAGCCTTCATGTTTTGGTATATATCTCTAGCACGATTAGAATGAAGTATTGTTTATTTTAGTTCAAGTTTTACTGATTTGGAAATGTAATTTTGTAGGTGGCTGGAATATCGAGAAGACTTACAAAAGGCTCTAACTTTTTATGAAGTGTTGAGGCAAGCAGGGCATCAAGTCCCAAGATCCCAGCCTCGGAGGGCATCTTGGTTTACTAAAGACATTTTTACATGAAACTTTCTATGTATCAATTTCATGTAAAAATGTCTTTAGTAAAACCAAATGCCCTCCGAGCCCTAAGAATCTTGGGGACTTGATGCCCTGCTTGCCTCCACTCATAAAAGTTAGGCCTTGTGTATCTTCTCGATATCCAACAATCATGAGGAACTTCCCTGTGGTCAGGCTCTGATGAGTATTCTAAACACTATGGTTAACTGGAAACAAGTCTGCAGCCCTTACAATGAAGGAGGACTGGGGGTGAGGTGTATTGAGACTTCTAATGGTGTGAGAAGAACTTCATTGGCGCTTCACCTAGCTCGATGTTGAAAAGTTAGCCTGAATGCAACCATTCTATCACCTATGGACTGAAAGAAATTGCAGGTGTTCCACTCTAAGTTCAGAGCAGCTGCCTGACCTGGTCCCAAAGGTCATTGAAGATGTCCGATTGCGGGTCTTAGTCCTTGATTACAAGTCGCAGACACTGCTGGCAACAGAGAGCTCTTTGACAGATGGCGGATTGGAGCCCAGTTTCAGCTGCGAACACCCACTCTGCATGCATGGCAAAGACAGGTTGGTTCATGCTCAATACAGATGACTCACTCAAGGGCAATACAGGTGGCTACGGTGCAGTAATCAGGGATCATGAGGGACATGTAGTGGCAGCAGCAGCAGGGTCTAGAAGAGCGCAATCTGTCCTATTTATAAACACTACGTTCACTGTGATGTCTGTAAAATAGAAATTTACAATGAGAACTCTTGATGTCTCTAAGATATCTCACTTAAAAAAGTTTGTGTGCCTCTATTAGAATAGAATTCAAAGAGGACCAGCAGCATACCATAAAAACAATTTGATAAGTTTTTTTTTTTTTTTTTTTTTAACTTTGTTATTACAGTTGCAAACATGCTGTTATTTAGAGTCTCCAGCGGGTGTGGGTTTCTCGTATTCCATTATTCTCTTGACTATAATACAACGGGTGACAGAAGAACAGGTGAGTCCAAATTTTTATCTCGTGTACATATTTTCATAATAGGTTTATACTATCATGGTTGTCCTTAATTTATATTATGGTTTCAGTCAATGATCAACTTTTCGAACAAGGGATGCTTCAATTACTTGAAGTAAACAATTTTCTTTTACATGCAAGTTATAAAAGTAAGGGAATATCAATGTTTCAAGTAAAATTTTATCCTGTTTCAGAATTCAAACCTCACACACTGCTCTTTCTCCTTATACAGAAAGTAACATATTCGAACTTCTATTACAATATGGATTATTTTGCTATTGTATCGTTTATTTTGTTGTGGATCTTTCTAGAAATCCATATGAAATTATTGTACATGAAATTCCTTCTGATATGCGTCATTCCTTAAAAACTATTACACATAATTCTTACAAAAATTACAAAAACCATACAAAAAAAAAAAATTTCGATTTATAGAATATATGAGATCAGATCTCCGAAATTTCAAATCTCTGAGATCTCTAGCCAGCTAGGGAAGGCGGGGAAAGGAGGGGAGAGGGAGGCGGTCGGGATGGCCGAGTGAGAGCTTCTCCTCTGTGGGTTTCTTCTCTGCAGTCTTATTCTCTGCTTTGGGTGCCATTGGAGAAAATTGAGTTGAAGGGGATTGGTTGAGTTGGTTGAGAGAGAATTTATATAGAGAGAGGTAATTGAAGGGGATTGGTTGAGTTGGTTTCACGCGGATCAGTGACGTGGTTTGGTTAGTGCGTTGGATTGAGCTAAAATTTTTGAGTGTTATTGACGGTTGAGATGAGGTTTAAAAAAAATCATTTAGCAACGGTTTTTTGTCGTAGGTAATGTTTTTGTGTATAATTTTTTTTTCAAAAAAATCAATATGCGACAGTGTTTTGACGTAGCTAAATGTTTTTGTGTATAATTTTTTTTTCAAAAACAATTAGCGTCGGTTTTTGCTGTAGCTAAATATTTTTGCGTATAATTTAAAAAAAAAATCCTTTATTTGTAAAACTTAGTGACGGCTTATGTGCCGTAGCTAAGTTTAAAAAAAAATCTATTAAGGACGGCAAAAACCGTAGCTACCCACTTTTCTTTGTAAAATTTAGCGACGGCTTAAGAAACCCTGTCCAAGCATGTCTCCCATATACAGAAGGCTCATCATGTCTGGGCTTCGGATTTTATATACAAGTTTGTTTTGGTATTGAAGGATCTATGTGTGTACTTGTTTTGTCTTTTTTTACTGTTAATTTCATATATACTAGTCAAATTGTGTTGTATTTTTCTCAGTAGAACACATTAGAAACAATTACATAATCTTAGCTTGCATTCATTTGCGACGAATGGACTGGGATCCTCTCTCTCTTCTTAAAAAATGACGACCTTTTAAAAAAAATGGTTTTAGAATTTCCAAACAGGGCTAAATATTGCATTCAACACATTGAAGGGGTGTTATCAATAATTTTATACTAAACTAGTATTTTTTTTTGTTATAATTTTTTATTATAATTTTTTGTTATAATTTACACTAAATATTTTTTTGTTATAAAGCATACATAAGTATAACTTATATTAGTTAAATAAGTAATTAAACTATTACAATTTATTTTTGAGCTACGACTACACAAGAGACTTAATTGATAAAAGTTATAACAAAAAATTACATAGAATCCATACAAAAATTACAAAAAACCAAAAAAAAAAAATCGATCTATAGAAAATATGAGATCAGATAGTCTGATTTCCGAGATCTGAGATTTCAAATCTATGAGATCTCTTGCAGCTAGGGAAAGGCGGGGAAGGGAGGGGAGAGGGAGGCGGTCGGATGGCCAAGTGAGAGCTTCTCCTCTGTGGGTTTCTTCTCTGCTTTGGGTGCCATTGGAGAAAATCGAGTTGAAGGGATTGGTTGAGTTGGTTGAGAGAGAGGTAATTGAAGGGGATTGGTTGAGTTGGTTTCACGCGGATCAGTGACGTGGTTTGGTTTAGTGCAATGGATTGAGCTAAAGTTTTTGAATGTTATTGATGGTTGAGATGATGATGTATAATTTAAAAAAAATCAATTAAGGATGGTTTTTTACCGTAGCTAATAAAAAATCTTTGTAAAACTTAGCGACGGTTTGTTGCCGTAGCTAAATATTTTTGTGTAGAATTTTTTTTTTCAAAAAAAATCAATTAGCAACGGTTTTTTGCCGTAGCTAAATGTTTTTGTGTATAATTGTTTTTCCAAAAAATCAATTAGCGACGGTTTTTTGCCGTAGCTAAATGTTTTTGTGAATAAATTTTTTTTTTCAAAAAATTCATTAGCTACGGTATAATACCGTAGCTAATAATTTTTATTTGTCAAAATTAGCGACGGCTCTTATGCCGTAGCTAAATGTTTGTGTATATATTTTTTTTTCAAAAAAATCCATTAGCTACGGTAGAATACAGTAGCTAATGATTTTTATTTGTAAAACTTAGCGACGACAAACATAGCGACGATATATATGCCGTAGCTAAGTTTTAAAAAAATCTATTAGGGACGACAAAAACCGTAGCTATCAACTATTATTTGTAAACTTAGCGACGACTAAGAAACCTTGTCAAGCATGTATCCCATATACAGAAGTCTCATCATGTCTGGGCTTCAGATTTTTATATACAGGTTTGTTATGGTATTGAAGTATCTATGTGTGTACTTGTTTTGTCTTTTTTACTGTTAATTTCATATATATTAGTCAAATTGTGTTGTATTTTTCTCAGTAGAACACATTAGAAACAATTACATAATCTTTGCTTGCATTCAGTTGCGACGAATGGACTGGGATCCTCTTTCTCTTCTCAAAAAATGACTACCTTGTTAAAAAAAATGCTTTAGAATTTCCAAACAGTGCTAAATATTGCATTCAACACATTGAAGGGGTGTTAACAAATAATTTACACTAAATTAGTATTTTTTTTGTTATAATTTTTATTATAATTTTTTGTTATATTTACACTAATATTTTTTGTTATAAAAGCATACATAAGTATAACTTTATATTAGTTAAATAAGTAATTAAACTATTACAATTTATTTTTGAGCTACGTCTACACATGAGACTTAATTGATCAAAATTACAACAAAAAATTACACAGAATCCATACAAAAATTACAAAAAACCATAAAAAAAAAATTTCGATCTATAGAATATCTGAGATCAGATAGTCTGATCATCGAGATCCGAGATCTCTTGCAGCTAGGGAAAGGAGGGGAAGGGAGGGGAGAGAGAGGCGGTCGGGATGGCCAAGTGAGAGCTTCTCCTCTGTGGGTTTCTTCTCTGCGGGCTTCTTTTCTGCTTTGGGTGCCATTGGAGAAAATTGAGTTGAAGGGGATTGGTTGAGTTGGTTGAGACAGAATTTATTTAGAGAGATAGGTAATTGAAAGGGATTGGTTGAGTTGGTTTCATGCGGATCAGTGACGTGGTCTGGTTTTGTGCGTTTGATTGAGCTAAAGTTTTTTCGTGTTATTGATGGTTGAGATGAGGTTTTTTTGTGTATAATTTTAAAAAATCAATTAGGGACGGTTTGTTGCCGAAGCTAAATGTTTTTGTGTATAATTTTAAAAAAAAAATATCAATTAGCGACAGTTTTTTGCTGTAGCTAAATGTTTTTGTGTTTAATTGTTTTTTTCAAAAAAATCAATTAGCGACGGTTTTCTTGCCATAGCTAAATATTTTTATGTATAATTTTTTTTTAAATAATTAGTGGCGGTTTTCTGCCGTAGTTAAATGTTTTTGTGTATAATTTTTGTTTTCAAAAAATCCATTAGCTGCGGTAGAATACCGTAGCTAATGATTTTTATTTGTAAAACTTAGCGACAGCTCTTATGCTGTAGCTAAGTTTTAAAAAAAAAATCTATTAGGGACAGCAAAAACCGTAGCTACCAACTTTTCTTTGTAAAACTTAGCGACGGCTAAGAAACCCTATCAAACATGTATCCCATATACAGAAGACTCGTCATGTCTGGGCTTCGGATTTTTATATACATGTTTGTTTTGGTATTGAAGGATCTATGTGTGTACTTGTTTTGTCTTTTTTACTGTTAATTTCATATATACTAGTCAAATTGTGCTGTATTTTTCTCAGTAGAAGACATTAGAAACAATTACATAATATTAGCTTGCATTCATTTGCGAAGAATTGATTGGGATCCTCTCTCTTCTTAAAACATGACTAACTTGTTAAAAAAAATGGTTTTAGAATTTCCAAACAATGCTAAATATTGCATTCAACACATTGAAGGGGTGCTATCATATAATTTACACTAAACTAGTATTTTTTTGTTATAATTTTTTGTTATAATTACACTAAATATTTTTTGCCGTAGCTAAATGTTTTTGTGTATAATTTGTTTTAGCTAAATGTTTTTGTGTATAATTGTTTTTCAAAAAAAACAATTAGCGACTGTTTTTGCCGTAGTTAAATGAAGGGGAGGAGGTCGGGATGGCCCAGTGAGAGCTTATCCACTGTGTGTTTCTTCTCTGCTTTGGGTGCCATTGGAGAAAATTGAGTAAAGAAAATTGAGTTTAAGGGGATTGGCTGAGTTGGTTGAGAGAGAATTTATACAGAGAGAGGTAATTGAAGGGGATTGGTTGAGTTGGTTTCACGCGGATCAGTGACGGGGTTTGGTTTAGTGCGTTGGATTGAGCTAAAGTTTTTGGGTGTTATTGACAGTTGAGACGAGGTTTTGTTTTTGTGTATAATTAAAAAAAATCAATTAGGGACGGTTTTTTGCGTAGCTAATAAAATATTTTTTGTAAAACTTAGCGACGGCTAAAAACAGTCGCTAATAAAATGTTTTTGCTGTAGCTAAATGTTTTTGTGTATAATTTTTTTTTTCCAAAAAATCAATTAGGAACGGTTTTTTGCCGTATCTAAATGTTTTTGTGTATAATTTTTTTTTATAAAACTATTAGCGACGGTTTTCTGCCGTAGCTAAATGTTTTTGTGTATAATTTTTTTTTCAAAAAATCCATTAGCTACGGTATAATACCGTAGCTAATGATTTTTATTGTCAAACTTAGCGACGGCTCTTATGCCTTAGCTAAATGTTTGTGTATATATTTTTTTTCAAAGAATCCATCAACTACGGTAGAATACCATAGCTAATGATTTTTATTTGTAAAACTTAGCGACGGGGTATGTGCCGTAGCTAAGTTTTTTAAAATAAATCTATTAGGGATGGCAAAAACCCTAGCTACAAACTTTTCTTTGTAAAACTTAGCGACGCGTAAGAAACCTTGTCAAACATGTATCCCATATACAGAAGGCTCATCATGTCTAGGCTTCGGATTTTTATATACAGGTTTGTTTTGGTATTGAAGGATCTATGTGTGTACTTGTTTTGTCTTTTCTACAGTTAATTTCATATATACTAGTCAAATTGTGCTATATTTTTCTCAGTAGAACACATTAGAAACAATTACATAATCTTAGCTTGCATTCATTTGCGACGAATGGACTGGGATCCTCTATCTCTTCTTAAAAAATGACTACATTGTTAAAAAAAAATGGTTTTAAAAGTTCCAAACAATGCTAAATATTGCATTCAACACATTGAATGGGTGTTATCAAATAATTTACACTAAACTAGTATTTTTTGTTATAAGTTTTTATTATAATTTACACTAAATATTTTTTTGTTATAAAGCATACATAAGTATAACTTTATATTAGTTAAATAAGTAATTAAACTATTATAATTTATTTTTGAGCTACGACTACATAGGAGACTTAATTGATCATAATTATAACGAAAAATTACACAAAATCCATACAAAAAAAATTTTAATCTATAGAATATCTGATATCATTGATAGAAATGAGCCCCCAGCACGCCCCCACATAAAAAATTAGTCAATGTTGATAAATTGGGGTAATTAGTAATAAACAAAGCATGCTTTGTTGGTAATACAAATTCTTAGCAAAAGATGAAAAAAGAAAGCATTGTTAACACTATTTTTTTGTCACTGATAACAGAGTTTTCGCCTATACAAGGCGAAGCAAATTTCGTTTGTAAGGGAACAGAGGAGAAGAAAGAATATAAAGAGATTGTAGAGTCATTGGGAGAAGTGGAGGAGTTTGATTTAATTATTGTTCAAAAAATCTAATTATTGTTTGTTGAATTATTGTGAGAGAGAGAGAGTGATTGTGAGTTGTGTGTGTCATGTGAGAAAAGAGTCGTGTAAAGAGAAAAAGAAAAGAAAAGAAAAAAGTTTCAAATCTTCTACAAACAATGTACATGCACCTGCAATACGAAAACTTAATCATAAGAAATTCATAAAATAATCGCTAGACGAAAACAATAAAACTAAACAAAAACATATGCATGCATGCACCTCTCTCCACAACAATTGGATTGGATTGCTTGAATGGATTATATATACGCTTTAGAAAAGGTTGGTGAGGAGAATGTGACCAATTGCAAATCCTGATTTTAGAAAGCAGGGAAGTGGGAGTGAGGGAAAAGGAGTGAGTGATGGGTGTCCGATTTCTGGCCTCATTCTTTTTTTTTTTTTTTTTTTTTTTTACAAAAGTTCAAGGGAGTGAGGGAAAAGGAGTGAGTGATGGGTGTCCTTTTCGAAATGAGAGCATTACTATTGAGCAAATCTTCTACGTATCGAGGGAGGGAACGAGAGACGTGATATTTTATGCGGGATTCAACTTCTCGTCCTCGTTCAGCGAATTTTTTTTGGCTCCAAGGCATCATTGGTCAGCCGTTGATAGCGTTGGTAAGCCGTTTTAGAGTGTTGGTCAGCCGTTAGGAGCCAGATCCATTGTAAGTCGCCATGGTGAGCGCAGAGAGTGATCTTGGTTAGATGGTCTCACTTAGGTGTTTCAACTGGAAGTGATCCGGATGCAATGTTCCCAACTCCCGTCTTCAAATCAAATTTGAAGTATGTTTGTGATTTCAAGATTTATGCTAGAATTTATCATTAGATTGTTAAAAGACTTTGGCAAACAGTGTGGACCCACTGGTCACATGCACTAAAGGATTCACATGCAACAAAGGATTCGAAAATGGATTCTTATCCTCCAGCAAGGCTTCTTTCTAGAAGCATTCTTTTAGTCTATATAATGTATTAGATTTTAGATTCTCTCCCAAAAAACCCAACAATCCCTGTACTAATTATTGTTTGTTGAATTATTGTGCGAGAGGGAGAGAGTGATTGTGAGTTGTGTGTGTCATGTGAGAAAAGAGTCGTGTAAAGAGAAAAAGAAAAGAGAAGAAAAAAGTTTCAAATCTTCTACAAACAATGTTAAGTTGTGTATCCATTTGAGTATTGCAGGTGCATGTACTCGAATGGATACACAACTTAACATTGTTTGTAGTGTGATGCTTCTATTGGTAGAAGTTGTTTCATGTTCTGGGCTTAGCCAGGTGCACATGCTCAACCTTAGGATGAATACTACTTTTCACGATCAAGAGTGGGTTGTTAAGACAATTCCTTTTTCTTTTGAAAACTCGTCACTCCCCGGTGATTTTAGAAGAGACATCATCAAAGGCAGTCTCCCGGGACAGCCTTCCAAAGTGCCTTTTGACCAATATGCTGGTCACATAATAGTTGATGAGGCAAAAGGAAGGAGCCTCTTCTATTATTTTGCAGAGGCCACAGATAGTCCGTCTTTGAAACCTATAGTGTTATGGCTAAATGGAGGTAAAGTTACTAAAATCGGTAACATTGTTCCTTCTAATAACGTAGTTAATTATCACTTCTTTCATGTCAGCATCTATGTTTCCTGTTACCAGGTCCAGGCTGTTCTTCATTGGAGAGAACGGGCCTTTGGAGTGGAGAATGATGGAAAAACTCTCTATACGAGGCACTACTCATGGAATAAGGGTATAACAATCTGGTTCATTTTTAACCTTACACTCGTTCTTCTTTTTATATTATTACTTGGAATTTGCTTTTAGCTACATATTTTCTGCAGAATATTGGTTAATAACCACACTTCTGTAGATATGGTAAATCTTGAATGTAATTTTAAAAAAAAAATTGTTTTTATAAGAAAATATGAGATTTAAATCAGCTATAACTAGCAATATCTTCTTCTACCATCGTGATCTTGAAGATCTTCATGAGAAACTTGAATATCACAAAGCACACCGGGTCTGATCAAAGACTAATATTTGATAAAGAAAGCAACTCTCCGTTATATGCTCTGCTAAAACATCCCGAGGCCAATCTTGTTGAGTAGTTATTAGCGAGAAAGCACAATTCTAGAGCTAGTATCTGATGGGTTTATTTATATGGGTTAAAGACTAATAGTATTGTTTTCTATTATTCACACTTGAACATTATTTATGGATGGTGTTGCTAGTGTACAATTAGTAAATTCAAAAATAAGTTCGTCTTTTTAATGCAATTAGCTACCTGGGATTCAAAAATATATTTACATTTATAAACACTACGTTCACTGTGATGTCTGTAAGATAGAAATTTAAAATGAGAACTCTTGATGTCTCTAAGATATCTCACTTAAAAAAATTGGAGCCTTCCGTGTGTTTGAACAGCTTACCAAGTTTGTGTGCCTCCATTAGAAATAGAATTCAAAGAGGACCAGCAGCATACCATAAAAACAATTTGATAAGTTTTTTTTTTTTTTAACTTTGTTATTACAGTTGCAAACATGCTGTATTTAGAGTCTCCAGCGGGTGTGGGTTTCTCGTATTCCAATTATTCTCTTGACTATAATACAACGGGTGACAGAAGAACAGGTGAGTCCAATTTTTATCTCGTGTACATATTATCATAATAGGTTTATACTATCATGGTTGTCCTTAATTTATATTATGGTTTCAGTCAATGATCAACTTTTCGAACAAGGGATGCTTCAATTACTTGAAGTAAACAATTTTCTTTTACATGCAAGTTATAAAAGTAAGGGAATATCAATGTTTCAAATAAAATTTTATCCTGTTTCAGAATTCAACCTCACACACTGCTCTTTCTCCTTATACAGAAAGTACATATTCGAACTTCTATTACAATATGGATTCTTTTGCTATTGTATCGTTTATTTTGTTGTGGATCTTTCTAGAAATCCATATGAAATTATTGTACATGAAATTCCTTCTGATATGCGTCATTCCTTAAAAACTAGCCATTTCTAAAGATTCTTTTGGTGAGAGGTGAAGCTTTTTGAGAATCTAGATGATTGTTGTTGTTCTACAACTCAAGTCAATTCTGTGACAAGCAAAATGAATTTGGACAAAATATTTTTTTTTCCTTAACTTGTATGAATGGGTGTATGTTGCAACTTTAGTTTCAAAATGTAAATGCCATAAAATCTAGCTTTTGATAATTTTTTGGGTTTGAGTGTAGTTAGATGTTTGATTCCAAACTTGTGAGAATTGAAAGACTTGCTACTACAAAACTGTTCCAATCCAAGTCTTGTTTCACAGTAAGAATTAGAGAGTAAATGTTACTCTTGAAATTGCATTATCTAACAAATTGTTGTAATCTACAGCCCAAGATTCCTATATGTTCTTAGTCAAGTGGTTCAAGAGGTTCTCGCATTTCAGGACCAGCGACTTATATATCATTGGAGAGAGCTATGCAGGTAATTAATTAAGACTATTTTACTTTGTTAGTTAGAACTGACAGTGCATGTATTATCATGGAAAGCACTAATACAACATTGTCAAGCTCGAGTATCAGCTCTGTAATTGTTAGCCCTATTAATATATATGACCTAAAAGAATCAGTCCTTTAAGTATTTGAGAGATTAAGCCCTAGGCCCAATTGATCTGCAGGTTGCTTCCCCATTGATCAGCTTTACTACAAGAAGAGAAACAGTTCGAGCCCTCCTATCTCAACACAAGCCTATCACCAAAATAAAACATCCTCAGATGGCCCCCTTTAGGAGGGAGAACATAAGGAATAAAAAAAACGGCTTTTTTACAAGAACCACACGATATTCTATAATTCAGCCCATCATTTTGGTTGGTAAAAAATGGCTAAAAAGGAAAAAATGCACCGGAAGTGGAAATAACCTAATACAAAAACAAACAAATAAAAGAAGACTGATCAAAAGAAGTGCATAGTCAAACAGAAGAAGACTCGCCAAATGCAGAACACCAAGAAAACTTGTGCCCCATCCCTGTAAGAGTGCTAGGATTCAATATCTAAGCACAAACATGAGAAAACCAAGTCCATAACCTGACTTTGGTTGTAGGACACTTTTCATAGTACTCGTCCCAACTTATTGTTCCGAGACAGAAAACTTTGTTTTAAATGCATATCATGAACGATTCTTTGATCAAAAGTTTTGAGTATTCAAGTTGTATAAAGTAGTAGATTAATGGCAAATTATTTCTTCTGTGGCATATATCATAAAGGATTTGGAGACTGATCGAATTAAATGTTCGTGATACAGGGTTATATATTCCTGAGTTGGCAGATACCATACTCCATTACAACAAGCAAGAAGATCTTTCTCTGATCATCCATTTGAAGGGAGTTATGGTATTTCACCTCCTCAATTGAATGTGTATGCATACTTAAGTTCAACTGGATATTTTGTTGTCTGGTTGACTTGGTCTGGGTGTTTGGTGCAATATTCAAGTTATAAAGGACATTAGTTCTTTGATTGTATTACTAGTAAAGAATCTCCATCACCTAGTGTGTTTTTCACCAAATTATATTACTGATGATTCTTAATGTAATTTTTAATTGAGGTTGGGAATGCGATGATAAATGCGGAGACAGATACTAGAGGTTTGTATGACTATTACTGGAGTCATGCACTAATCTCTGACGACTTGCATCAAGGTGTGATGGGCTGCCTTGATACCAAAGGTGACTGCTCGGAGATCACAAGGAAGGTAGTCGAGGAGTTGGGAGCTGGATATAATGATTTCTCAAACATATATCCTCAGTCTTGTCCCTTGACATCAAATGATGATCAGTTGGAGGAGGTGTATGTGAAAATCTATCTCAATAACCCCCATGTACAACATGCCTTGCATGCAAACACCATGAGTTTGCCTTACAGCTGGGAGTTATGCAGGTTGAACTTATTTTGATTGTTTTAGAACTGTAATATTTTCCCAAGCACGCTTAAGAGCGATTACTTATTTGACTTTGATCTCATATTTCTTCAAAATTTACCAGCTTAGCATTCCAGCCCTGGAAAGATTCCCTGTCAAGCATGTATCCCATATACAGAAGGCTCATCATGTCTGGGCTTCGGATTTTTATATACAGGTTTGTTTTGGTATTGAAGGATCTATGTGCGTACTTGTTTTGTCTTTTTTACTGTTAATTACATATATACTAGTCAAATTGTGCTGTATTTTTCTCAGTAGAACACATTAGGAACAATTACATAATCTTAGCTTGCATTCATTTGCGACGATTGGACTGGGATCCTCTCTCTCTTCTTAAAAAATGACTAATGCTTGTGGCATGTCCTGCAGTGGGGATGTGGATGCTATTATTCCTATAACGAGCACTCGCTATTCAATTTCTGGCCTGAACCTCACAGTTACAAAGCCTTGGCGCCCTTGGTTCGATGTTAACAAAGAGGTAATTATCCAAGGAAATAGATAATTGAGAGCCTTCATGTTTTGGTATATATCTCTAGCACGATTAGAATGAAGTATTGTTTATTTTAGTTCAAGTTTTACTGATTTGGAAATGTAATTTTGTAGGTGGCTGGATATCGAGAAGATTACAAAGGCCTAACTTTTATGAGTGTGAGGCAAGCAGGGCATCAAGTCCCAAGATCCCAGCCTCGGAGGGCATTTGGTTTACTAAAGACATTTTTACATGAAACTTCTATGTAATCATGTTTCATGTAAAAATGTCTTTAGTAAACCAAATGCCCTCCGAGGCTGGGATCTTGGGACTTGATGCCCTGCTTGCCTCACACTCATAAAAGTTAGGCCTTTGTAATCTTCTCGATATCCAACAATCATGAGGAACTTCCTGTGGTCAGGCTCTGATGAGTATTCTAAAACACCTATGGTTAACTGGAAACAAGTCTGCAGCCCTTGCAATGAAGGAGGACTGGGGGTGAGGTGTATTGAGACTTCTAATGGTGTGAGAAGAACTTCATTGGCGCTTCACCTAGCTCGATGTTGAAAAAGTTAGCCTTGAATGCAACCATCTATCACCTATGGACTGAAAGAAATTGCAGGGTGTTCCACTCTAAGTTCAGAGCAGCTGCTGACCTGGTCCCAAAGGTCATTGAAGATGTCCGATTGCGGGTCTTAGTCCTTGATTTACAAGTCGCAGACACTGCTGGCAACAGAGAGCTCTTTGACAGATGGCGGATTGGAGCCCAGTTTCAGCTGCGAACACCCACTCTGCATGCATGGCAAAGACAGGTTGGTTCATGCTCAATACAGATGACTCACTCAAGGGCAATACAGGTGGCTACGGTGCAGTAATCAGGGATCATGAGGACATGTAGTGGCAGCAGCAGCAGGGTCTAGAAGAGCGCAATCTGTCCTATTTATAAACACTACGTTCACTGTGATGTCTGTAAAATAGAAATTTACAATGAGAACTCTTGATGTCTCTAAGATATCTCACTTAAAAAAGTTTGTGTGCCTCTATTAGAAATAGAATTCAAAGAGGACCAGCAGCATACCATAAAAACAATTTGATAAGTTTTTTTTTTTTTTTTTTTAACTTTGTTATTACAGTTGCAAACATGCTGTATTTAGAGTCTCCAGCGGGTGTGGGTTTCTCGTATTCCAATTATTCTCTTGACTATAATACAACGGGTGACAGAAGAACAGGTGAGTCCAATTTTTATCTCGTGTACATATTTCATAATAGGTTTATACTATCATGGTTGTCCTTAATTTATATTATGGTTTCAGTCAATGATCAACTTTTCGAACAAGGGATGCTTCAATTACTTGAAGTAAACAATTTTCTTTTACATGCAAGTTATAAAAGTAAGGGAATATCAATGTTTCAAGTAAAATTTTTATCCTGTTTCAGAATTCAAACTCACACACTGCTCTTTCTCCTTATACAGAAAGTACATATTCGAACTTTTTTTTTTTTTTTTTTTTTTTTTTTTTTTTTTTTTTTTTTGAAAATTGAGCCGGGGTTATTTAGGATCCCCAAACCTAGAAAAATAGATGATTACATTCGTTCATATTCTTTCCCTATTCTATCTTCAAAAATAATATTCTTGAGGTCCTCCGCAAAGGAGCTCTCAATTACAAATATGAACTCAGAACTAGGATAAAGTCCAGCAAGGATGTCCGCTGCTCTATTCGTCTCTCTATAGTGATGCAGAATTATGTAGTCCTCAAGCTTTAGAAGTAGTCGTTTAATACGTGCAATGATGTGCTTGAGGTCCCATGGGGTGTTTTTATCTTTCGTAAGGTAATCAAAGACTGTCCTTGAGTCCGTACTAATCTCGAGCTTCCTAAGTGCATGCAGTTCAGCTGCTTTAAATCCCAGTTCCACACCCTGTAGTTCATGCTTTAATACTGAATGCCCCGTTGAGGAGCCTGCGCATGCAGCCACCACATTCCCGCATCATTCCGAACAATTGCTCCGTATCCACCCCTCACATCCCGTAAAGAGCCATCCGAGTTTACCTTGTGCCAGCTAGGAGGAGGTTTAGTCCACTTGCACTTGACTGCCTGCTTTTGCACGTACTCAGGGTCAATTCCCCAATTATGGAATATTTCGTTGTTGCATGTATTGTTATCGACTTTGAGGTTTAAGCTTGCTACCTTCAGCCCTAACATCCTCATAAATGCGTTGAACTAGCTGTGCCCCGCCAATCAGTACCTTCTCATGCACACGACGGTTTCTTTCTGACCACACATGATAGATAGTCGCATTAAGAGCTACCTTTTTAATTATAGCACTGGGAGTCTTACCTACGAATGCTTGGCAGCACCACGCAAGTTCTTGTTCCCATGGTAATACCTGTCTATTGTAGCATAGGAATTGAAGAATGCGTGTCCACACGGTCTTGGAGTAAGTGCATTGAAAGAATAGGTGAGCTTCAGTTTCGGCTTCAGTAGAACATAGTATGCAAATATCCTGATCAGTCTTTCCCCATCTTCTCAGCTTGACCATAGTCTTGAGCGCAGTGTGTCCGACAAGCCAGGTGATGAAGCTATGTCGAGGTACATTGCCTTTGAACCAGATAACTTTAGTCCAGTTCATTGGGATAGAGCGAGGACGCAGAGCTTCATAAGTATGTTTCATTGAGTATTTCCCGCTTGGACCCGTGCACCAGACAGGTTCATCTGACCTTGAGCAGTCCACTTCAACTGCAGTGATGAGGCTTGTAATCCCAGGAATGGTTGCCACAATGTGACTCGGTAAGGCTCCACTGTCCATCCCGTATTAAGGCACTAACTTTGGAGTTTTTATGCAACCAGGAATCATATAGCAGCTCTTGCGGGAACTGGGCCATAAGGATCCCCATAGGATGCCATGGCTCCTTCCAAAAGAATGTGTCTTGACCGTTCCCTATCGAGTGTGACACCAACCTAACAGCCTCCTCTCTGCATGCCAGCAATCGACGCCAGGACCAAGATGCATCATGCGGGGTTCGCATCAACCAAAAATCACGGAGTTTGACTAGGTGCTTCTTGACCCATTGGACCCATAAGGATCCACTGTTTGAGATGAGGTGCCATATATGGCGTAGACATGCTGCTTTATTGCAAATGTCCAGGTTTCTGATACCTAGGCCTCCCTCAAGAGGCGGATTGCAAATGGTTTTCCAGCTAACCATTGCCTTCCTAGATGGGGTATCTGCTCCAGACCATAGAAAACTACGCAGAATGCAATTAATGGTTTTTATAGTGCGCTTTGGCAGCATAAAGCATGCTGTCCAATAAACTTGCATGCTGCTGAGGACTGCCTTGATCAACACCACTCGTCCTGCATAGGTTAAGTATTTGTTCTTCCAAGAATGAATACGCTTACGGATCTTATCAATGATTGGGCTACATTGCTGGTGCGATAGGCTGGATGAGATGAGGGGTAACCCCAGATATTTAACTGGAAGATGCCCGGGAGTGAACCGCAACTGCTGCTCAATATGGTCCTGCTCATTCGGATCAACACCTGCACTAAAAAGGTGCTCTTGTTGTAGTTTACTTCTAGGCCAGTGCAAACTTTGAATGATTGCAGGGCGTCCGCCAATGCCTTTGCTGAGTGCTTGTCGCCATGGAAGAAAGCCAGAATATCATCAGCGAAACTTAGGTGAGTGATCAATGGGTCTGAGCATCTATGGTGCAATTGGTATGCCCCTTCGTGTACCTTCTTCTAATCAGCACAGTGAGAACTTCCATCACCATAACAAATAGATAAGGCGACATTGGGCAACCTTGACGGAGACCCCTTGTTGCTTTAAAGTATCCCGTAGGTGTTCCATTTAGGTTGATAGAGAACTTTGCAGTGGTGATGCATTCTCGAACCCAGTTTATGAATGTGGCTGGGAACCGGAATTTCTCCAGGACCAGGACAATCGCTTCCCACCGAACTGTATCATAGGCTTTCTTGAGATCAATTTTAGCGGTGCATCTTGGAGTTCCCCGGTCTCTGTGATAGTTCCGTACCAGCTCATGAGCGAGCATGAGGTTGTCCTGAATATACCTGCCTTGTATAAAAGCGGACTGGTTTCACTCACCAGAACTTGCACAGCACTCTTCATTCTATTAGTCAGAATTTTTGAAATACATTTGTATATAACATTGCAACAAGCGATAGGCCGGTAATCATTAAAGTAGGAAGCATTGGGGATTTTCGGAACCAGAGTTACCAATGTAGAATTTACCTGACCGAGCATTTTCGAACTCTTGAAAGAAGTTTTCAACTGCTTTAGTGAAGCTGTCACCCACTATGCGCCACGTTACTTTAAAGAAAGTGACGTGAATCCATCGGGTCCGGGGGCCTTGTTCGAGTCAATGTGTGCTAATGCTTCAGTGATCTCATTTCTACTCACGGCCTTTTGGAGCTCAGCTCCCAGTTCTTCAGGTAGCACATTGGTGAATTCTAGTCCCCCAATAGTGGTAGCATCATAGTCTTCAAGGACTTCTTCGAAGCTACTTTTGAAGTGGTGGACACACTCAGTGGCTACGTCCTCGGGCTGATCCAATTTTTCACCGCGGAGTTATAGATACATGAAATTCTATTCAAGTTTCTGCGCTCTTTCATCATGCTGTGGAAATACTTGGTATTCTGATCGCTTAGTGATAGCATGTTTGAGCGGGCTTTTTGACAGCTCTCATGTTCTCATTTCGAGCAGCCAGTGCAAAATCTTGGACAGCTCGTCTCTCCTCCTGGATGAGTTGCCCAGTGATGATAGTGTTTTGGAGTGCCTGCTGAGCTCGTAGCATGCGTTGTCTGGCTGCATAGGCTTGGGAAGTGGCAGTGACAAACCGAGCTTTTCGCCAAGCAACAAGGCCAAACTTAACTCGTCTCAGACGCTGAACTAGGCAAAACATAGGATTCCCTCTAACCGTTTCCTTCCAAGCGTCCTCTATGACATTCATGAACCCATATTCGAACTTCTATTACAATATGGATTATTTTGCTATTGTATCGTTTATTTTGTTGTGGATCTTTCTAGAAATCCATATGAAATTATTGTACATGAAATTCCTTCTGATATGCGTCATTCCTTAAAAACTATTACACATAATTCTTACAAAAATTACAAAAAACCATACAAAAAAAAAAATTCGATTTATAGAATATATGAGATCAGATCTCCGAAATTTCAAATCTCTGAGATCTCTAGCAGCTAGGGAAAGGCGGGGAAAGGAGGGGAGAGGGAGGCGGTCGGGATGGCCGAGTGAGAGCTTCTCCTCTGTGGGTTTCTTCTCTGCAGTCTTATTCTCTGCTTTGGGTGCCATTGGAGAAAATTGAGTTGAAGGGGATTGGTTGAGTTGGTTGAGAGAGAATTTATATAGAGAGAGGTAATTGAAGGGGATTGGTTGAGTTGGTTTCACGCGGATCAGTGACGTGGTTTGGTTTAGTGCGTTGGATTGAGCTAAAATTTTGAGTGTTATTGACGGTTGAGATGAGGTTTAAAAAAAATCATTTAGCAACGGTTTTTTGTCGTAGGTAAATGTTTTTGTGTATAATTTTTTTTTCAAAAAAATCAATATGCGACAGTGTTTTGACGTAGCTAAATGTTTTTGTGTATAATTTTTTTTTTCAAAAAACAATTAGCGTCGGTTTTTTGCTGTAGCTAAATATTTTTGTGTATAATTTAAAAAAAAAAATCCTTTTATTTGTAAAACTTAGTGACGGCTTATGTGCCGTAGCTAAGTTTAAAAAAAAAATCTATTAAGGACGGCAAAAACCGTAGCTACCCACTTTTCTTTGTAAAATTTAGCGACGGCTAAGAAACCCTGTCAAGCATGTCTCCCATATACAGAAGGCTCATCATGTCTGGGCTTCGGATTTTTATATACAAGTTTGTTTTGGTATTGAAGGATCTATGTGTGTACTTGTTTTGTCTTTTTTACTGTTAATTTCATATATACTAGTCAAATTGTGTTGTATTTTTCTCAGTAGAACACATTAGAAACAATTACATAATCTTAGCTTGCATTCATTTGCGACGAATGGACTGGGATCCTCTCTCTCTTCTTAAAAAATGACGACCTTTTAAAAAAAATGGTTTTAGAATTTCCAAACAGGGCTAAATATTGCATTCAACACATTGAAGGGGTGTTATCAAATAATTTATACTAAACTAGTATTTTTTTGTTATAATTTTTTATTATAATTTTTTGTTATAATTTACACTAAATATTTTTTTGTTATAAAGCATACATAAGTATAACTTTATATTAGTTAAATAAGTAATTAAACTATTACAATTTATTTTTGAGCTACGACTACACAAGAGACTTAATTGATAAAAGTTATAACAAAAATTACATAGAATCCATACAAAAATTACAAAAACCAAAAAAAAAAAATCGATCTATAGAAAATATGAGATCAGATAGTCTGATTTCCGAGATCTGAGATTTCAAATCTATGAGATCTCTTGCAGCTAGGGAAAGGCGGGGAAGGGAGGGGAGAGGGAGGCGGTCGGGATGGCCAAGTGAGAGCTTCTCCTCTGTGGGTTTCTTCTCTGCTTTGGGTGCCATTGGAGAAAATCGAGTTGAAGGGATTGGTTGAGTTGGTTGAGAGAGAGGTAATTGAAGGGATTGGTTGAGTTGGTTTCACGCGGATCAGTGACGTGGTTTGGTTTAGTGCAATGGATTGAGCTAAAGTTTTTGAATGTTATTGATGGTTGAGATGATGATGTATAATTTAAAAAAAAATCAATTAAGGATGGTTTTTTACCGTAGCTAATAAAAAAATCTTTGTAAAACTTAGCGACGGTTTGTTGCCGTAGCTAAATATTTTTGTGTACAATTTTTTTTTTCAAAAAATCAATTAGCAACGGTTTTTTGCCGTAGCTAAATGTTTTTGTGAATAAATTTTTTTTTTCAAAAAATTCATTAGCTACGGTATAATACCGTAGCTAATAATTTTTATTTGTCAAAATTAGCGACGGCTCTTATGCCGTAGCTAAATGTTTGTGTATATATTTTTTTTTCAAAAAAATCCATTAGCTACGGTAGAATACAGTAGCTAATGATTTTTATTTGTAAACTTAGCGACGACAAACATAGCGACGACATATATGCCGTAGCTAAGTTTTAAAAAAAATCTATTAGGGACGACAAAAACCGTAGCTACCAACTATTATTTGTAAAACTTAGCGACGGCTAAGAAACCTTGTCAAGCATGTATCCCATATACAGAAGTCTCATCATGTCTGGGCTTCGGATTTTTATATACAGGTTGTTATGGTATTGAAGTATCTATGTGTGTACTTGTTTTGTCTTTTTTACTGTTAATTTCATATATATTAGTCAAATTGTGTTGTATTTTTCTCAGTAGAACACATTAGAAACAATTACATAATCTTTGCTTGCATTCAGTTGCGACGAATGGACTGGGATCCTCTTTCTCTTCTCAAAAAAATGACTACCTTGTTAAAAAAAATGCTTTAGAATTTCCAAACAGTGCTAAATATTGCATTCAACACATTGAAGGGGTGTTAACAAATAATTTACACTAAATTAGTATTTTTTTTGTTATAATTTTTATTATAATTTTTTGTTATAATTTACACTAAATATTTTTTGTTATAAAGCATACATAAGTATAACTTTATATTAGTTAAATAAGTAATTAAACTATTACAATTTATTTTTGAGCTACGTCTACACATGAGACTTAATTGATCAAAATTACAACAAAAAATTACACAGAATCCATACAAAAATTACAAAAAACCATAAAAAAAAATTTCGATCTATAGAATATCTGAGATCAGATAGTCTGATCATCGAGATCTGAGATCTCTTGCAGCTAGGGAAAGGAGGGAAGGGAGGGGGAGAGAGGCGGTCGGGATGGCCAAGTGAGAGTTTCTCCTCTGTGGGTTTCTTCTCTGCGGGCTTCTTTTCTGCTTTGGGTGCCATTGGAGAAAATTGAGTTGAAGGGGATTGGTTGAGTTGGTTGAGACAGAATTTATTTAGAGAGATAGGTAATTGAAAGGGATTGGTTGAGTTGGTTTCATGCGGATCAGTGACGTGGTCTGGTTTAGTGCGTTTGATTGAGCTAAAGTTTTTTCGTGTTATTGATGGTTGAGATGAGGTTTTTTTTGTGTATAATTTTAAAAAAATCAATTAGGGACGGTTTGTTGCCGAAGCTAAATGTTTTTGTGTATAATTTTTAAAAAAATATATCAATTAGCGACAGTTTTTTGCTGTAGCTAAATGTTTTTGTGTTTAATTGTTTTTTCAAAAAAATCAATTAGCGACGGTTTCTTGCCATAGCTAAATATTTTTATGTATAATTTTTTTTTAAATAATTAGTGGCGGTTTTCTGCCGTAGTTAAATGTTTTTGTGTATAATTTTTGTTTTCAAAAAATCCATTAGCTGCGGTAGAATACCGTAGCTAATGATTTTTATTTGTAAAACTTAGCGACAGCTCTTATGCTGTAGCTAAGTTTTAAAAAAAAAAATCTATTAGGGACAGCAAAAACCGTAGCTACCAACTTTTCTTTGTAAAACTTAGCGACGACTAAGAAACCCTGTCAAACATGTATCCATATACAGAAGACTCGTCATGTCTGGGCTTCGGATTTTATATACATGTTTGTTTTGGTATTGAAGGATCTATGTGTGTACTTGTTTTGTCTTTTTACTGTTAATTTCATATATACTAGTCAAATTGTGCTGTATTTTTCTCAGTAGAAGACATTAGAAACAATTACATAATATTAGCTTGCATTCATTTGCGAAGAATTGATTGGGATCCTCTCTCTTCTTAAAACATGACTAACTTGTTAAAAAAATGGTTTTAGAATTTCCAAACAATGCTAAATATTGCATTCAACACATTGAAGGGGTGCTATCATATAATTTACACTAAACTAGTATTTTTTTGTTATAATTTTTTGTTATAATTACACTAAATATTTTTTTGCCGTAGCTAAATGTTTTTGTGTATAATTTGTTTTAGCTAAATGTTTTTGTGTATAATTGTTTTTCAAAAAAAACAATTAGCGACTGTTTTTTGCCGTAGTTAAATGAAGGGGAGGAGGTCGGGATGGCCCAGTGAGAGCTTATCCACTGTGTGTTTCTTCTCTGCTTTGGGTGCCATTGGAGAAAATTGAGTAAAGAAAATTGAGTTTAAGGGGATTGGCTGAGTTGGCTGAGAGAGAATTTATACAGAGAGAGGTAATTGAAGGGGATTGGTTGAGTTGGTTTCACGCGGATCAGTGACGGGGTTTGGTTTAGTGCGTTGGATTGAGCTAAAGTTTTTGGGTGTTATTGACAGTTGAGACGAGGTTTTGTTTTTGTGTATAATTAAAAAAAATCAATTAGGGACGGTTTTTTGCGTAGCTAATAAAATATTTTTTGTAAAACTTAGCGACGGCTAAAAACAGTCGCTAATAAAATGTTTTTGCTGTAGCTAAATGTTTTTGTGTATAATTTTTTTTTCCAAAAAATCAATTAGGAACGGTTTTTTGCCGTATCTAAATGTTTTTGTGTATAATTTTTTTTATAAAACTATTAGCGACGGTTTTCTGCCGTAGCTAAATGTTTTTGTGTATAATTTTTTTTTTCAAAAAATCTATTAGCTACGGTATAATACCGTAGCTAATGATTTTTATTGTCAAACTTAGCGACGGCTCTTATGCCTTAGCTAAATGTTTGTGTATATATTTTTTTTCAAAGAATCCATCAACTACGGTAGAATACCATAGCTAATGATTTTTATTTGTAAAACTTAGCGACGGGGTATGTGCCGTAGCTAAGTTTTTTAAAATAAATCTATTAGGGATGGCAAAAACCCTAGCTACAAACTTTCTTTGTAAAACTTAGCGACGCCTAAGAAACCTTGTCAAACATGTATCCCATATACAGAAGGCTCATCATGTCTAGGCTTCGGATTTTTATATACAGGTTTGTTTTGGTATTGAAGGATCTATGTGTGTACTTGTTTTGTCTTTTCTACAGTTAATTTCATATATACTAGTCAAATTGTGCTATATTTTTCTCAGTAGAACACATTAGAAACAATTACATAATCTTAGCTTGCATTCATTTGCGACGAATGGACTGGGATCCTCTATCTCTTCTTAAAAAATGACTACATTGTTAAAAAAAAATGGTTTTAAAAGTTCCAAACAATGCTAAATATTGCATTCAACACATTGAATGGGTGTTATCAAATAATTTACACTAAACTAGTATTTTTTTGTTATAAGTTTTTATTATAATTTACACTAAATATTTTTTTTGTTATAAAGCATACATAAGTATAACTTTATATTAGTTAAATAAGTAATTAAACTATTATAATTTATTTTTGAGCTACGACTACATAGGAGACTTAATTGATCATAATTATAACGAAAAATTACACAAAATCCATACAAAAAAAAATTTTAATCTATAGAATATCTGATATCATTGATAGAAATGAGCCCCCAGCACGCCCCCACATAAAAAATTAGTCAATGTTGATAAATTGGGGTAATTAGTAATAAACAAAGCATGCTTTGTTGGTAATACAAGTTCTTAGCAAAAGATGAAAAAAGAAAGCATTGTTAACACTATTTTTTTGTCACTGATAACAGAGTTTTCGCCTATACAAGGCGAAGCAAATTTCGTTTGTAAGGGAACAGAGGAGAAGAAAGAATATAAAGAGATTGTAGAGTCATTGGGAGAAGTGGAGGAGTTTGATTTAATTATTGTTCAAAAAATCTAATTATTGTTTGTTGAATTATTGTGAGAGAGAGAGAGTGATTGTGAGTTGTGTGTGTCATGTGAGAAAAGAGTCGTGTAAAGAGAAAAAGAAAAGAAAAGAAAAAAGTTTCAAATCTTCTACAAACAATGTACATGCACCTGCAATACGAAAACTTAATCATAAGAAATTCATAAAATATCGCTAGACGAAAACAATAAAACTAAACAAAACATATGCATGCATGCACCTCTCTCCACAACAATTGGATTGGATTGCTTGAATGGATTATATATACGCTTTAGAAAAGGTTGGTGAGGAGAATGTGACCAATTGCAAATCCTGATTTTAGAAAGCAGGGAAGTGGGAGTGAGGGAAAAGGAGTGAGTGATGGGTGTCCGATTTCTGGCCTCATTCTTTTTTTTTTTTTTTTTTTTACAAAAATTCAAGGGAGTGAGGGAAAAGGAGTGAGTGATGGGTGTCCTTTTCGAAATGAGAGCATTACTATTGAGCAAATCTTCTACGTATCGAGGGAGGGAACGAGAGACGTGATATTTTATGCGGGATTCAACTTCTCGTCCTCGTTCAGCGAATTTTTTTTTGGCTCCAAGGCATCATTGGTCAGCCGTTGATAGCGTTGGTAAGCCGTTTTAGAGTGTTGGTCAGCCGTTAGGAGCCAGATCCATTGTAAGTCGCCATGGTGAGCGCAGAGAGTGATCTTGGTTAGATGATCTCACTTAGGTGTTTCAACTGTAAGTGATCCGGATGCAATGTTCCCAACTCCCGTCTTCAAATCAAATTTGAAGTATGTTTGTGATTTCAAGATTTATGCTAGAATTTATCATTAGATTGTTAAAAGACTTTGGCAAACAGTGTGGACCCACTGGTCACATGCACTAAAGGATTCACATGCAACAAAGGATTCGAAAATGGATTCTTATCCTCCAGCAAGGCTTCTTTCTAGAAGCATTCTTTTAGTCTATATAATGTATTAGATTTTAGATTCTCTCCCAAAAAACCCAACAATCCCTGTACTAATTATTGTTTGTTGAATTATTGTGCGAGAGGGAGAGAGTGATTGTGAGTTGTGTGTGTCATGTGAGAAAAGAGTCGTGTAAAGAGAAAAAGAAAAGAGAAGAAAAAAGTTTCAAATCTTCTACAAACAATGTTAAGTTGTGTATCCATTTGAGTATTGCAGGTGCATGTACTCGAATGGATACACAACTTAACATTGTTTGTAGTGTGATGCTTCTATTGGTAGAAGTCGTTTCATGTTCTGGGCTTAGCCAGGTGCACATGCTCAACCTTAGGATGAATACTACTTTTCACGATCAAGAGTGGGTTGTTAAGACAATTCCTTTTTCTTTTGAAAACTCGTCACTCCCCGGTGATTTTAGAAGAGACATCATCAAAGGCAGTCTCCCGGGACAGCCTTCCAAAGTGCCTTTTGACCAATATGCTGGTCACATAATAGTTGATGAGGCAAAAGGAAGGAGCCTCTTCTATTATTTTGCAGAGGCCACAGATAGTCCGTCGTTGAAACCTATAGTGTTATGGCTAAATGGAGGTAAAGTTACTAAAATCGGTAACATTGTTCCTTCTAATAACATAGTTAATTATCACTTCTTTCATGTGATCAGCATCTATGTTTCCTGTTACCAGGTCCAGGCTGTTCTTCATTGGGTATGGGGGCATTTACAGAGAACGGGCCTTTTGGAGTGGAGAATGATGGAAAAACTCTCTATACGAGGCACTACTCATGGAATAAGGGTATAACAATCTGGTTCATTTTTATTTTTACACTCGTTCTTCTTTTTATATTATTACTTGGAATTTGCTTTTAGCTACATATTTTCTGCAGAATATTGGTTAATAACCACACTTCTGTAGATATGGTAAATCTTGAATGTAATTTTAAAAAAAAAATTGTTTTTATAAGAAAATATGAGATTTAAATCAGCTATAACTAGCAAATATCTTCTTCTACTGTCGTGATCTTGAAGATCTTCATGAGAAACTTGAATATCACAAAGCACACCGGGTCTGATCAAAGACTAATATTTGATAAAGAAAGCAACTCTCCGTTATATGCTCTGCTAAAACATCCCGAGGCCAATCTTGTTGAGTAGTTATTAGCGAGAAAGCACAATTCTAGAGCTAGTATCTGATGGGTTTATTTATATGGGTTAAAGACTAATAGTATTGTTTTCTATTATTCACACTTGAACATTATTTATGGATGGTGTTGCTAGTGTACACTTAGTAAATTCAAAAATAAGTTCGTCTTTTTAATGCAATTAGCTACCTGGGATTCAAAAATATATTTACATTTATAAACACTACGTTCACTGTGATGTCTGTAAGATAGAAATTTACAATGAGAACTCTTGATGTCTCTAAGATATCTCACTTAAAAAAATTGGAGCCTTCCGTGTGTTTGAACAGCTTACCAAGTTTGTGTGCCTCCATTAGAAATAGAATTCAAAGAGGACCAGCAGCATACCATAAAAACAATTTGATAAGTTTTTTTTTTTTTTTTTTAAACTTTGTTATTACAGTTGCAAACATGCTGTATTTAGAGTCTCCAGCGGGTGTGGGTTTCTCGTATTCCAATTATTCTCTCGACTATAATACAACGGGTGACAGAAGAACAGGTGAGTCCAATTTTTATCTCGTGTACATATTTTCATAATAGGTTTATACTATCATGGTTGTCCTTAATTTATATTATGGTTTCAGTCAATGATCAACTTTTCGAACAAGGGATGCTTCAATTACTTGAAGTAAACAATTTTCTTTTACATGCAAGTTATAAAAGTAAGGGAATATCAATGTTTCAAATAAAATTTTATCCTGTTTCAGAATTCAAACTCACACACTGCTCTTTCTCCTTATACAGAAAGTACATATTCGAACTTCTATTACAATATGGATTCTTTTGCTATTGTATCGTTTATTTTGTTGTGGATCTTTCTAGAAATCCATATGAAATTATTGTACATGAAATTCCTTCTGATATGCGTCATTCCTTAAAAACTAGCCATTTCTAAAGATTCTTTTGGTGAGAGGTGAAGCTTTTTGAGAATCTAGATGATTGTTGTTGTTCTACAACTCAAATCAATTCTGTGACAAGCAAAATGAATTTGGACAAAATATTTTTTTTTCCTTAACTTGTATGAATGGGTGTATGGTGCAACTTTAGTTTCAAAATGTAAATGCCATAAAATCTAGCTTTTGATAATTTTTTGGGTTTGAGTGTAGTTAGATGTTTGATTCCAAACTTGTGAGAATTGAAAGACTTGCTACTACAAAACTGTTCCAATCCAAGTCTTGTTTCACAGTAAGAATTAGAGAGTAAATATTACTCTTGAAATTGCATTATCTAACAAATTGTTGTAATCTACAGCCCAAGATTCCTATATGTTCTTAGTCAAGTGGTTCAAGAGGTTCTCGCACTTCAGGACCAGCGACTTATATATCATTGGAGAGAGCTATGCAGGTAATTAATTAAGACTATTTTACTTTGTTAGTTAGAACTGACAGTGCATGTATTATCATGGAAAGCATTAATACAACATTGTCAAGCTCGAGTATCAGCTCTGTAATTGTTAGCCCTATTAATATATATGACCTAAAAGAATCAGTCCTTTAAGTATTTGAGAGATTAAGCTCCTAGGCCCAATTGATCTGCAGGTTGCTTCCCCATTGATCAGCTTTACTACAAGAAGAGAAACAGTTCGAGCCCTCCTATCTCAACACAAGCCTATCACCAAAATAAAACACCCTCAGATGGCCCCTTTAGGAGGGAGAACATAAGGAATAAAAAAACGGCTTTTTTACAAGAACCACACGATATTCTATAATTCAGCCTATCATTTTGGTTGGTAAAAAATGGCTAAAAAGGAAAAAAATGCACCGGAAGTGGAAATAACCTAATACAAAAACAAACAAATAAAAGAAGACTGATCAAAAGAAGTGCATAGTCAAACAGAAGAAGACTCGCCAAATGCAGAACACCAAGAAAAACTTGTGCCCCATCCCTGTAAGAGTGCTAGGATTCAATATCTAAGCACAAACATAAGAAAACCAAGTCAATAACCTGTCTTTGGTTGTAGGACACTTTTCATAGTACTCGTCCCAACTTATTGTTCCGAGACAGAAAACTTTGTTTTAAATGCATATCATGAACGATTCTTTGATCAAAAGTTTTTGAGTATTCAAGTTGTATAAAGTAGTAGATTAATGGCAAATTATTTCTACTGTGGCATATATCATAAAGGATTTGGAGACTGATCGAATTAAATGTTCGTGATACAGGGTTATATATTCCTGAGTTGGCAGATACCATACTCCATTACAACAAGCAAGAAGATCTTTCTCTGATCATCCATTTGAAGGGAGTTATGGTATTTCACCTCCTCAATTGAATGTGTATGCATACTTAAGTTCAACTGGATATTTTGTTATCTGGTTGACTTGATCTGGGTGTTTGGTGCAATATTCAAGTTATAAAGAACATTAGTTCTTTGATTGTATTACTAGTAAAGAATCTCCATCACCTATTGTGTTTTTCACCAAATTATATTACTGATGATTCTTAATGTAATTTTTAACTGAGGTTGGGAATGCGATGATAAATGCTGAGACAGATACTAGAGGTTTGTATGACTATTATTGGAGTCACGCACTAATCTCTGACGACTTGCATCAAGGTGTGATGGGCTGCCTTGATACCAAAGGTGACTGCTCGGAGATCATAAGGAAGGTAGTCGAGGAGTTGGGAGCTGGATATAATGATTTCTCAAACATATATCCTCAGTCTTGTCCCTTGATAGCTAAGAAACCCTGTCAAGCATGTATCCCATACACAGAAGGCTCATCATGTCTGGGCTTTGGATTTTTATATACAGGTTTCTTTTGGTATTGAAGGATCTATGTGTGTACTTGTTTTGTCTTTTTTTACTGTTAATTTCATATATACTAGTCAAATTGTATTGTATTTTTCTCAGTAGAACACATTAGAAAAAATTACATAATCTTAGCTTGCATTCATTTGCCACGAATGGACTGGGACCCTCTCTCTTTTCTTTAAAAATGACTACGTTGTTAAAAAAATGGTTTTATAATTTCCAAACAGTGCTAAATATTGCATTCAACACATTGAAGGGGAGTTATCAAATAATTTACACTAAACTAGTATTTTTGTTATAAGTTTTTATTATAATTTTTGTTATAATTTACACTAAATATTTTTTTGTTATAAAGCACACATAAGTATAACTTTATATTAGTTAAATAAGTAATTAAACGATTACAATTTATTTTTGACCTACGACTACACAGGAGACTTAATTGATCAAAATTATAACAAAAAATTACACAGAATCCGTACAAAAATTACAAAAAACCATACAAATTTTTTTTCGATCTATAGAATATCTGAGATCAGATAGTCCGATCTCCGAGATCTGAGATTTTAGATCTCTGAGATCTGAGATCTCTTGCTGCTAGGGAAAGGCGGGGAAGGGAGGGGAGAGGGAGGCAGTCGGGATGGCCGAGTGAGAGCTTCTCCTTTGTGGGTTTCTTATCTGTTTTGGGTGCGATTGGAGAAAATTGAGTAGAGAAAATTGAGTTGAAGGGGATTGGTTGAGTTGGTTGAGAGAGAATTTATATAGAGAGAGAGGTAATTGAAAGGGATATTGGTTGAGTTGGTTTCACGCGGATCAGTGACGTGGTTTGGTTTAGTGCGTTCGATTGAGCTAAAGTTTTTGGGTGTTATTGATGGTTGAGATGTGGTTTTATTTTTGTGTCTAATTAAAAAAAATCAATTAGGGACGGTTTTTGCTGTAGCTAATAAAAAAATCTTTGTAAAACTTAGCGACGGTTTTTTGCAGTAGCTAAATGTTTTTGTGTATAAATTTTTTTTCAAAAAAATCAATTAACTACTGTTTTTTGCCGTAGCTAAATGTTTTTGTGTATAATTTTTTTTCAAAAAAATCAATTAGTAACGGTTTTTTGCTGTAGCTAAATGTTTTTGTGTTTAATTTTTTTTTTTCAAAAAAATCAATTAGTGACGGTTTTTTGTCGTAGCTAAATGTTTTTGTGTATAATTTAAAAAAAATCAATTATGGTTGGTTTTTTGCCGTAGCTAATAAAAAATCTTTGTAAAACTTAGCGACGGCTAAAAATCGTCGCTAATAAAATAATTAGAGACGGTTTGTTGCCATATCTAAATGCTTTTGTGTATAATTTAAAAAAAAATCAATTAGCGATGGTTATTTGTCGTAGCTAAATGTTTTTTGTGTTTAATTGTTTAAAAAAAAAATCAATTAGCGACGTTTTTTTGCCATGGCTAAATGTTTTATGTATAATTTTTTGTTTAAAAACAATTAGTGACAGTTTTCTGCCGTATCTAAATGTTTTTGCGTACAATTTTTTTTTTCCAAAAAATCCATTAGCTACGGTATGATACTGTAGCTAATGATTTTTATTGTCAAACTTAGTGACGGCTCTTATGCCATAGCTAAGTTTAAAAAAAAAATCTATAAGGGACGGCAAAAACCATAGCTACCAACTTTTCTTTGTAAAACTTAGTGACGGCTAAGAAACTCTGTCAAGCATGTATCCCATATACAGAAGTCTCATCATGTCTGGGCTTCGAATTTTTATATACAGGTTTGTTTTGGTATTGAAGGATCAATGTGTGCACTTGTTTTGTCTTTTTTACTGTTAATTTCATATATATACTAGTCAAATTGTGTTGTATATTTTTCTCAGTAGAACACATTAGAAACAATTACATAATCTTAGCTTGCATTCATTTGCGATGAATGGACTGGGATCCTCTCTCTCTTCTTAAAGAATGACTACCTTGTTAAAAAAAATTGGTTTTAGAATTTCCAAATAGTATTTATACATTGAAGGGGTGTTATCAAATAATTTACACTAAACTAGTATTTTTTTTGTTATAATTTTTATTATAATTTTTATTATAATTTACACTAAATATTTTTTTTATTATAAAGCATACATAAGTATAACTTTATATTAGTTAAATAAGTAATTAAACTATTACAATTTATTTTTGAGCTACGACTACACAGGAGACTTAATTGATCAAAATTATTATAAAAAACTACACAGAATCCGTACAAAAATTACAAAAAACCATACAAAATTTTTTTTCGATCTATAGAATATCTGAGATCAGATAGTCTGATCTTCGAGATCTGAGATTTCAGATCTCTGAGATTTCAAATCTCTGATCTCTGAGATCTGAGATCTCTGAGATTCTAGATCTGAGATCTCTGAGATTCTAGATCTGAGATCTGTTGTAGCTAGGGAAAGGCGGGGAAGGGAGGCGGTCGGGATGACCGAGTGAGAGATTCTCCTCTATGGGTTTCTTCTCTGTGGGCTTCTTCTCTGCTTTGGGTGCCATTGGAGAAAATTGAGTTGAAGGGAATTGGTTGAGAGAGAATTTATATATAGAGAGAGGTAATTGAAGGGGATTGGTTGAGTTGGTTTCACGCGGATTAGTGACGTGGTTTGGTTTAGTGCGTTGGATTGAGCTAAAGTTTTTGGGTGTTATTGATGGTTGGGATGAGGTTTTATTTTGGGTGTTATTGACGAGGTGGCTCTAGTCTAAGTTGTGGGTGCAACTGACAGTCGCTTTCTCCAGAGGAAGTGATTCAAACAACAATAGCCCAGAGGTCATGGGTTCCAATCATGACACCCTACAATCTCATGAATTATAATGATAAAAGGGGAATAACACAAGGTCAAGAGTAAAAAGCCAAAGGGTCAAAATCATTTAAAAGCATTTATTCGTATTAAAATACAAACAATTTATACGTTTTAGAGAATTATTATGCATTCATATACATGTGCCAAAATCTTAACAAAATCAAAAATGTATATACTAGTATTATTATGAATTCTAGTCTATAAATACAAAGAAAATGACAAACCTCGTCTTCATCTAAAAGAGATTTGGACATAAAACTGATTGAGTCGAGTATTTGGGAAAAATGGTGAAATCCTCAAAACTTTATTACTTTCTTCTTTTCCTTCTCATCCTCATTTCAGGTATTTAATTATAACTTCTTCCTCATTCTTTTTTTCAATCTTCATTTTTATTTAAAAACTAACATATAAACCTTTTGTTTTGTAGCGCAAGATATGACTTTCAATGTTGAAGCAAAACAATGTCAGATCACCTGGTACCCCTTTAGTGGCACTTGTTTCGAGTATTGTGCAAAGAAGTATCATGGCGTAGGATCTATGATAAAGCTACCCAACCTTGGTTTTCCATCATGCCTATGCGAATACCCATGTTGATAGCCTGATATTAATTTGTCATAATATTGGATAAATAAAGAATAATTTTAGAATGCACTTTTTTCTCAATAAATATTCCATAATCATCCATTGTTCTTCAACCAGTAAGATAATGTAACCTTGAAAATAAAAAATACAAAAAATTATAACCATCAGTTGTTGTAGAATTACTATGTAAAAAGTATATGATTCACTGTGTTGAATGATGTATCAAAATATCAACAATTGGCTTCTTTGTTTGATTTATTTTTTCTGATTTTATTATAATCCTATTAAAGACATTTAAATGTCATGAGATCCAATAAAACAATTTTGCTATCTTTAAATATAAATGCAAATGCACAAATTTTTCGGATTTTCCAATTTTATTCACCATGTTGAATGAATGCTTTGGTACATACACAAATTTGAATGTATAGATACGACCCAATATACATTAACTTACCACTTTATATATACATCCGAATTTAAGTCATAGTGCACCCAATTAAGTTACCATTGTGTGACAATAACTATGATTCCCGTAGTTACTAACATGACAACAAAAGTAATCACTTATTTAAGTTCACAACCAAATTCCCAAAAGTTGGTAACATTAAAACTTGAAGTTACCTGAAGTTTTAATTTGGCAACATTAAAACTTGAAGTTACCTGAAGTTTTAATTTGGCAACATTAAAACTTGAAGTTACCTGAATGCACATAAAAAATTTCAAAGTTTAGTTTATTTATTTACAATTCAAAATTTCCAAATCAGTAAGGGTTTTTTTTTTAGGATTCACTCTTCGTAGGAGATTCAAATCAATTGGTCAAATTGTTCATCCACTAAAAGATTTGTTGCATATTGTGTTAAACAAAATCATAGTTCATCATGTTACAAACATTGTGTAATCAGGGGAAAAAATATATGAAATAACATATAAAAAAGACCTACCATAGGGGTCCAAATATGACACTATGATGGGATAGTTCGAGAGTAATTAAGGATTGTTTATCGTTTAGCCCACATTAATTCAAGTGTATATCCAGATGGGAACTATTAATTATGTTTATTCCGTCTAAGTGTTGATCATTAAGTCAATGCCTTTGACTAACATAAATCATTAGTTGTTTTTAAATTTTCAAAATACCCTCACGTGCCAAAGTGTAAAAAAAAGAAATTCCTCCTTCATCACCATTACAATCTCACAAATGTGTGCAAGGTGGTTTTCGATGTTCTTTTCAATGAGATCCACAAAAAAAATACTAAATAAATCCAACTCGAAGACTAACTACTACATGTAGTTTTGATGGTCAAGTTAATTGGTTTATATGTTTTGTTGATTAGCATAAATTTGGAAAGATGAAAAGGGATTGTGTTGTTGTAAAGCTCAACAATATCTTTCCTTTTTTTATTGGTTCTCTCCAAGCACACTTTTTTCTTGGAAAAACTTTGTTAGGGTTTTCATTTGAAAAACTTTGTTGAGCAAATTTGTTAAAAAATAATTTTTGTTAATCAAATATATAATTTTGCTTAACAAAATTTGTTAAAACTTTAAAGATAATTTTTGTTAAAACATAATTTTGGTTAAGCAATAAAGTTTGTTAAAAGATAATTTTTGTTGGATAATTATCTATTTTAACAAATTTGCTTAACAAAAAGATAATTTTTATTAGATAGTTATCTATTTTCTATTCCTTGTCATCTTTATTTAATTACAACTTCTTCCTTATTCTTTTTTTAATCTTCATTTTTATTTAAAACTAACATATAAATTGTTTGTTTTGTTTTGTAATGCAAGATACGACTTTCAATATTGAAGCAAAAGAATGTGAGATCACCAGGTACCCCTACAGTGGCACGTGTATCGCGTATTGCAGAGAAGTATCATGGTGTAGGATCTATGATAAAGCTACACAACCTTGGTTTCCATCATGCCTATTCAAATACCCACGTTGATATAGCCTGATATTGATTTCTCATAATATTGGGAGAATAAAGAGTAATTTTAGATTGAACTATTTTTTCTCAATAAATATTCCATAAGCATCCATTGTTCTTATACCGGTAAGATAATGTAACCTAAAAAAATATAACCATCAAGACATTGTAGAATTACTTGGTAAAAAGTATATGATTCACCATGTTGAACGATATATCCAAATATCTACAACTGGCTCCTTTTTTTTATTTTACTGATTTTATTTTAATCCTATTAAAGACATTTAAATGTCATGAGATCCAATACAAAAAATACTTTGCTTATCTTTAAATATAAAATAAATAAATAAATAAATAAAACTATATTAATTGGAGAACCAATAAGTTTCCTGTTAGTGAACATAAAGCTTCGGCTATTTTTGAAACTATTCACACTGATTTATGGGGACCTTATAGAACAACTGCCTCTTGTGGTGCTTATTATTTTTTGACCATCGTTGATGATTTTTCCCGTGCTGTATGGATTTATTTGCTTGTTGAAAAGAAAGAAGTCTCTCATACCCTTAAAATGTTTTTTTTCGATGGTTGAGAGGCAATTTGATAAAGAAGTCAAAAATTTGTGCAGTGATAATGGCACTGAATTCACTTTCCTGCGACAATATTTTCTTGATCATGGGATTGTTTTTCAAACGTCTTGTGCGGGAACACTTCAACAAAATGGGCGGGTTGAACGGAAACACCAACATATTTTGAACGTAGCTCGGGCGCTGCGTTTTCAGGGCTCTCTTCCAATTGAGTTTTGGGGAGAGTGTGTGTTGATAGCTGGCTACTTGATCAATAGGATTCCCTCCTTGATCTTAAATGGGAAAACGCCCTATAGTGTCTTATATGGTAGCGCACCTACTTACGCTCACTTGCGCATTTTTGGGTCCTTGTGCTATGTGCATGTGAGGACGGGGGATAAGTTTGCAAGTAGAAGTCGTAGGTGTCTTTGTTGGGTACCCTTATGGAAAAAAGGGATGGCGTTTGTATGACTTGGAGAAACGGGATTTCTTTGTTTCTCATGATGTTGTGTTCTCGGAAGGAGTATTTCCCTTTGCAGATAATTTTAAATTAGACCACGATGGCCTGGCTAATGTCGAGGTTGTTCACGAGGACTTTGAGGAGACATCTACACCTTTATTGAGGGGGTGCCGTGGAGTTTGTACAGCCAGAGGAGGCTGCTGGGCAGCCGGTTTGTGAGAACCAGGAGGATGCCGAGGAGTTTGTACAGTCGGAAGGAGCTGCTGGGCAGCCGGTTTGTGTGAACCAGGAGGACAACCCAGAAGAGAATCAGGAAGATATGTTGGGCAGGGGTCAACGCAGAAGGCAAGCCTCGATTCGACTCCGTGATTATGTTACTCATACCATTCAGAAAATGAGTCCATTCGTACCCGCACCACGACATTCCTTAGGTACACCCTATCCTATAGCACACTACGTGAATTGTGATAATATTTTTGCGCGACATAGACATTTTGTTGCAGCCTTGACAGCAAATCGGGAACCTGTGTCCTATTCTGAGGCCGCGAAATACAGCCGCTGGCGGGATGCCATGCGATGGGAAATTGAGGCTCTTGAGATTAATGAAACCTGGGTTGTCACAGAATTGCCACCAAGAAAGAAAGCTCTAGGATGCAAGTGGGTATACAAGATCAAGTATCATTCTGACGGCACCATTGAGCGATTGAAGGCTCAGCTGGTTATTCTTGGGAATCATCAAATTGAAGGAGTTGATTATATAGAGACATTTGCTCCAGTAGCCAAGATGGTTACAGTGAGGGTTTTTCTTGCCGTTGCGGCTGCCATGCATTGGGAAGTTCATCAGATGGATGTCCATAATGCATTTCTACATGGTGACCTTATGGAGGAGGTATACATGAAATTCCCCTCGGGTTTTCACGTGGGGACTTCCGGAAAAGTGTGCAAGCTTAGGAAATCATTATATGGGCTGCAGGCACCCCGATGCTGGTTCGCTAAATTGTCAACTGTCTTGAATACATATGGGTTTCAGCAATCTTATTCAGATTATTCTTTGTTTACTCTACAGCGAGGTGCGGTTCAGCTCAGTGTTCTTGTTTATGTCGACGATCTCATCATCTCTGGGAGTCATCCGGTTGACATACAAAAATTCAAGGATTACCTCAGTGCTTGTTTCCACATGAAAGATCTAGGTCCTTTAAAGTATTTCTTGGGGGTCGAAGTGGCATGCGGACCAGATGGGTTTGTACTTTGTCAACACAACTACACACTTGATATCATTTCTGAAGCCGGATTGCTAGGGGCAAGGCCCGCGGCGGTGCCATTGGAATAAAATCATCGACTCGCCTTGTCCACGAGTCAAGAGCTCGCTGACCCGGAGCCTTACCGTCGCTTGGTGGGACGGCTAATTTATTTGTGTTTCACTCGACCCGAATTATCTTATAGTGTTCATGTTTTATCTCAATTCATGCAGCATCCTCGGGCTGACCAATGGGAAGCTGCTTTGCGGGTGGTCCGGTACTTAAAAGGTAATCCGGGTCAAGGTATACATTTGAGTAGTAAGTGTGACATGCAGTTACATGGGTGGTGTGACGCTGACTGGGCCGGATGCCCTTTGACTCGGCGGTCCCTCACTGGTTGGTTGGTGTTCCTTGGGAACTCACCGGTATCTTGGAAGACGAATAAGCAACATACAGTATCTCGCTCCTCCGCAGAGGCGGAATACCGGTCTATGGCTATGACTACATGTGAGTTGAAATGGCTAAAAGCTGTTTTAGCTAGCCTCGGGATGCCTCATACACATCCTATGTCTCTTCATTGTGATAGTTAGGCGGCTCTCCATATATCTCAAAATCCCGTATTTCATGAACGGAAAAAACATATTGAGGTCGATTGTCACTTTGTCCGTGAAGAAATTGTTGTTGGCCATATCAATCCAACATTTGTCCCGTCCAATGCGCAACTCGCTGACATTTTCACAAAAGCATTGGGCAAACGACAATATGAGTATCTACTTCACAAGTTGGGCATACGAGATTTCCATGCACCAACTTGAGGGGGGGGGGTATTGAGAATATATGGAGAATATTCTAATTGATTGAGAATATATTGAGAATACTTTGATTGATTATGTCAATATTGTTGATTAGGAACTAGAATATTGGTATTAGGAAGGTTGTTTATTGAGTCAAGATTGTATAATAGTTTTAAAGAAGTTAGCAGATTATATTGTGAATATTCTCTTGATTAGTTTGTATATAAACAGGAGAATGGAATGAGAAAGGCAGAACGTGATTCACACAAAATCAATTCTTTTGTGTTTGTTATTTTGTCAAATTATGAAGAAGAAAAAAAGTGTGTACATGGTGTTTCGTTTCAAGCTCTTTTTATTATTGCAATAATATAAAAAGGAAAAACTGAGGATGTAGTTGAGGATGCACACACAACCACTTGCAAAGTGAGAAGAAGAGAATAATTAAAGCAGACACACGATAATCCACTATATTCCAAAGTTGTACATTTTCACCTTACAATGTTATGTTTCTTTTGTTGATAGATGATTCACTTCACGGGTGATTTTAGTGGGTTGCTGCATGGTCATTGTCATCGAATCAATTATGAAGAAGTTTGTGCATGGCGTTCAGTTTTAGGCTCTTTTTACTATTGCAATAATATAAAGCAAAAACAGAGGATGGGGAAGATATATGATGCACACAACCACATGCAAAGTGAAGAATTAAGGTAGACACACAAAAATCCACTTTATCCACCATTTTCTTCTTTTGTTTTAACTTTGTGCATGATACTAGTTTCTGAATTTTTTTTTTTTTACTGTTGCAATAATATAAAGCAGAGTACTATATTGTTTAAGATAAATAATCGAACCGCACCGTGCCAGATGATTTGAACCGGTCCAATTGGTCTGAACTGAACCAAATCCATTCCCCTTCACTGTTGTGTTTGCCAAACCAGAACATTCTCCTCACCAACCTCTTCTGAAGCGTATATATAATCCATTCAAGCAATCCAATTGTTGTGGAGAGAGGTGCATGCATACATTTGTTTTTTTTTAGTTTCATTGTTTTCGTCTAGCGATATTTTATGAATTTCTGATGATTAAGTTTTCGTATTGCAGGTGCATGTACTCAAATGGATACACAACTTAACATTGTTTGTAGTGTGATGCTTCTATTGGTAGAAGTCGTTCTATGTTCTGGGCTTAGCCAGGTGCACATGCTCAACCTTAGAAATCGTTCTTTTGGTAGAAAAAAGTGTTCTTGGTTCTCTCCAAGCACACTTTTTTCTTGGAAAAACTTTGTTAGGGTTTTCATTTGAAAAACTTTGTTGAGCAAATTTGTTAAAAAATAATTTTTGTTAATCAAATATATAATTTTGCTTAACAAAATTTGTTAAAACTTTAAAGATAATTTTTGTTAAAACATAATTTTGGTTAAGCAATAAAGTTTGTTAAAAGATAATTTTTGTTGGATAATTTGCTTAACAAAAATATAATTTTTATTAGATAGTTATCTATTTTCTATTCCTTGTCATCTTTATTTAATTACAACTTCTTCCTTATTCTTTTTTTAATCTACATTTTTATTTAAAAATTAACATATAAATTTTTTGTTTTGTTTTGTAATGCAAGATACGACTTTCACTATTGAAGCAAAAGAATGTGAGATCACCCGGTACCCCTACAGTGGCACGTGTACCGTGTATTGCAGAGAAGTATCATGGTGTAGGATCTATGATAAAGCTACACAACCTTGGTTTTCCATCATGCCTATACAAATACCCAAGCTGATATTGATTTCTCATAATATTGGGAGAATAAAGAGTAATTTTAGATTGAACTATTTTTTCTCAATAATATTCCATAAGCATCCATTGTTCTTATACCGGTAAGTTGATGTAACCTAAAAAAAATATACCCATCAAGTCATTGTAGAATTACTGTGTAAAAAGTATATGATTCACCATGTTGAACGATATATCCAAATATCTACAACTGGTGCCTTTTTAATTTATTTTACTGATTTAACTGTAATCCTATTAAAGACATTTAAATGTCATGAGATCCAATAATTTTTTTTTTTAAAAATAGACTTTGCTCAACTTTAAATATAAAATAAATAAATAAATAAAACTATATTAACTGGAGAACTAGTTGTTGATATCAGAAGTGTTTATATTAACATTGAGTTAAATTTTGAACAAAAGATTTTATTCTTGGGGTGGAACCATCCCATATAAACATTTAATTTTATGCATTGCAATGTGAATCCACGTGTTACAAAAGTTGCGTGATGAATTAAAATAATAAAAGATGTAAATCGAGGCCTACAATATGAGTCTTCTTAAGTGATAACTGAGAAGTAATTAGCATATTTAAGCGACAATTGTGATGTAATTAGCTAATTTAATTATAATATGACAATGATGTTTAGAACCTTAAATGACAGTTGGGGAGTAATTAAATAATTTAATTATCTTGGTCAATGGTTAGATGAGAAAAAATCAATTTATAAACAAATATCATGCTTATTTGGTTTGTCATAATATTGTTTAATTTAATCATCAAACTATTTCATACAAAACAGATAACCAAAGACTCGTTTCTTGGACTCTTGAATTTTGACTAGTCCCACACATAGTTCATTTTTTCGGAGGAATGCTTTGGTACGTACACAACTTTGAATGTATAGATAGCACCCAATGTACGCTAACTTACCACTTTATATATACATCCGAATTTAAGTCATAGTGCACCCACTTAAGTTACCATTGTGTGACAATTCCCTTAATTTACTAAAATGACAACAAAAATTATTACTCGTTTAAGTTCACAACCAAATTCACAAAAGTAGGTAACATTAAAACTTGAAGTTACCTGAATGCACATAAATTTTTTTAATTTTAATTTATTTATTTACAATTCAAAATTTCCTAATCAGTAAGGCTTTTTTTTTTAGGATTCACTCTTCGTAGAAGTTTCAAATCAATTGGTCAAATTGTTCATCCACTAAAAGATTTGTTGCATATTGCGTTATACAAAATCATAGTTGTCATGTTACAAACACTGTGTGATTAGGTGAAAATATGAAATAATATATAATAGAGGCCCACCATAGGGGTCCAAACGTGACACTATTATGGGATAGTTTGAGAGTAATTAATTAAGGGCTATTTATCATTTTGCGCCCATTAATTCAGGTGTAACCCTATATGGGTGCCATTAATTTTGTTTATTCTGTCTAACCCCCATTTTAAGTGTTGATTGTTAAGTCAATGCCTTTGACTAACAGAAACCATTAGTTGTTTGTAAGTTTCTGAAATACCCATCACGTGCCAAACACGTGATGGGTACCAAATAGGAATTGCTAGACTAATTTGGGTGCCAAAGGGTTAAAATCAAGAAACTCCTCCTTCACCACCATTACAACTCACAAATGTGTTCAAGTTGGTTTTTGATGTTCTTTTCAATGAGATCCACAAAAGAAATATTAATTAAATCCAACGCGAAAACTAACTACTACATACAGTTTTGAGGGTCAAGTTAATTGGTTTATTTGTTTTGTTGAGTAGCATAAATTTTGGAAGATGAAAAGGGATTGTGAAACTCAACAATATCATTACTTTCTTATGGGTTTTCTCTATGCTTTTTCTTGGAAAAACTTTGTTAAGAAAATTTGAAAAAATTTTGTTAAGAAAATTTGAAAAACTTTCTCTATGCGCATCTCGAGGGGATGGAGGGTTGCACCCCCTCCCTCGCCCATTTCCTCACTAATAAGAAGGGCTCAATTACATTTTTTTTAAGATTTTGTTTCGAATTTTTTTGAAGGTTTTTTCTTAGATTTCGAGATTTCTTCTAATTATCATTTTTATAAAATTATTTATTATTTTTTGAAATCACCCCTTGATTTTATAATTATACATAGATTTCAATGCAGATTCAGACTCTTTTTACTATTGCAATAATATAAAGCAAAAGTAGAGGATGAGGAAGAGGATGCACACAACCATATGCAAAGTGAGAAGAATTAATGCAGACACATAAAAATATCCACTTTATCCAACATTTTCACCATAAAACGGCTGTGTTCTTTTGTTTTAAAGGGGAGATTCTTGGTTGATGGATAATTTAGGGGTGGACATTTCATCCTGTGATTCCAATTCCGTCCCAATTTTTTTGGGTTTTAATGGGATTGAATAATTTCATCCCGATCTAAAATGGGATGAGATGGGATGGGATGAAGATTTTCAATCCCGCTAATCCCATCCAGTCCCGAGCTAATTTTTCAATATTTATTATTTATTTATTTTAGGATTGCAATATTTGGAATTCATTCAGTTGACTTGACCGAGGTGCATATATATAGAAAATCAAACAAATACACAATAGTAGAACACTGAATAAACTTACCAGTGATTTTCCTGTTTGTTTATTTTGCACATGTTTATCTTTTAATGGTCTTCTCTTGAACTCTTCAACTCATTGAGCCATTTCAGGCAACTCTATTATAGAAATTTCTATTTTCCTACTGTTTGGAGCACAACTAATTGTTCAAGTATTTCGTTTTCCAATAAAGTACTTGTTTTCACTCATTGATTAGTTTGTATTGTTATTTATTAAAATGTTTGTATAAATTTTTAAAAATGAATTTCTAGTCTCAATTTCAATAATTTCTGCTAGTAAACACTATTGATTATATCTACTTAGGTTGTTTTGACCTTACTTGTCCTATATATGGATGGATTGTAATATCTGGTAAGCTTAGGACTTCTTTGAATTCACTTCTTAGCAGAGGTAGTGAAAAGTTCAGCTTCTCACACGCCACATACTCTAGTTAGACGTTGCATCTAATTAGATGCCAAAAATAGATGCCCATTAAGAGGCTCACATCTAAAAGCTCAGATCTCTGAATGACTGAATGTAGTTAAGATAAAAAGTACAACCTCTAAATTTCTCATTCAGCAGATATCATCTTGCCCTTTCTAGCACTTTATTGTGTGTTGATATTTTAATAAACCATTGTTATTCTTTATTTTTCATTTGTCAGTCTTTGGGCAGTCTTCTAGTAGTCTTTTTAGATCACAGTCAATTTTTGGGCAGACCAGCAATGCTAGCAACATTCTTTTACTCCCAAACCCTTTGGCAGTATATCCTCCTTTGGATCACGGACTGGGGGTTCCATATTTGGTGGCACGCTGATCTTGTCCCGTCTCGAACCCGTTTGGGATGGGACGAGAACGGAATGGGGTTTATCCCGTCCCGATCCCGTATGAACGGAATGGGATAGGGATGAGTCTATCTCATCCCATCCCATCCGGTGCCCACCCCTAGATAATTCACTTCATGGGCGATTTTAGTGGGTTGCTGCATTGTCATTGTCATCGAATCAATCATGAAGAAGAAAAAAAGTTTGTACATGGTGTTTCCTTTCAAGCTCTTTTTATTATTGCAATAATATAAAAAGGAAAAACTGAGGATGTAGTTGAGGATGCACACAACCACTTGCAAACACACGATAATCCACTATATTCCAAAGTTGTACATTTTCACCTTACAATGTTATGTTTCTTTTGTTTTAAAGTTGAGAATTTTTTGTTGATAAATGATTCACTTCACGGGTGATTTTAGTGGGTTGCTGCATGGTCATTGTCATCGAATCAATTATGAAGAAGAATAAGAAGTTTGTGCTTTTAGGCTCTTTTTACTATTGCAATAATATAAAGCAAAAACAGAGGATGGGGAAGATGATGCACACAAATGCAAAGTGAAGAATTAAGGTAGACACACAAAAAACCACTTTATCCACCATTTTCTTCTTTTGTTTTAAGTTTAGATTCTTGGTTGATGGATGATTCACTGGTGATTTTAGTGGGTTAGTGCATAGTCATTGTCATCAATCAATTATGAAGAAGAAAAAGAACTTTGTGCATGATACTAGTTTCTCATTTCTTTTTTACTGTTGCAATAGTATCAAGCAGAGTACTATATTGTTCACTTTGGGTTTAAGATTAGTACGATTTTAAAATACATAGTATTTTGTATATCCAAATTCATATATAGATAGCACATCTCCTCTCCCTCACTCAAACGATGTGAGACTATAATATCTCTTTTATAGTTTGCCAACTCTCTTGAAATTCATGGGCTCTTGTGCTTCTCTTGCACCCTCCCCCTCAGGTTATCACGGTTGTTGCATGATCATTGTCATTGAATCAATTATGAAGAAGAAAAATATTTTTTGCACGGTGTTTAGTTTCGGGCTCTAAGATGAATTTAAAAGAAACATAATCAAAGGTGGTTTCCCATGGCAGCTTTCTAAGGTGCATTTTGACCAATACGCTACTACATAATAGTTGATGAGGTAAAAAGAATGAGCCCCTTTATTATTTTGCGGAGGCCACAGATAGTCTGTCTTTGAAGCTTATAGTGCTATGGCTGAATGAAGGTAAATTTACTAAATCGGTAACATTGTTCGTTCTAATATCATCGTTAATCATCACTTCTTTTGTGTGAGTTATATGTTTGCGGTTATCAGGATCAAGCTGTTCTTCATTGGGTATTGATCCACTATCTTGCTACCTTTAAAAAAAATGTATAACTGCATTTATCCAAATTGATAACAGAAATTAAATTCCGCCTAAATGGAAGTACATAAATAGTCTCATCCAAATCAAAATAAAATCATATTCTTATTTTAATCTTAAAACTCTAATTGCCTTCACACAAGCTTTATTGTCATTCCTAATGTAAATGAACATTTCGACATCATTTGATTTTCGGCTCCTTATGGAATCCTGCATGAAAATACTGGTTTGAATAGTTGCATCTGTATCTATCCACCGAAAATGGCATGGTCCCTAGCTAGATTAAATTTAGAAAAAAAAAATTTAAAATTATCATCTTTTTTTGCGAGCCACTTATGATATTTGAGACAATAATTTTTTATGACTCGCTTTCTTGCAAAAGAAATATGTGGCGACCTTATCATGTTGTTGTTGCACATTTGCTTTCTTAAAATGCAGTTCGTTAGCTTTAATAGTATGATTTTATTTTCCTTTTATTGATGTTTGAATTGTTATTGAAAGTATTGTCAAGTGAGCACTTTCTGTCTTTTCTCGTTTTAATATTTCTATTTTTGCACACAGTGAGCAATGAACTCATTAAGAGTCTATTTCTTCTTTTGAGTATTATAAATGATCTTAAATGGACCAAATTGTGTAGGAAGATAAATCAAAATGAGGTGCACAAGAAGATCATCAGAAAATTTCAACTTTAGTGTCCTCATTTTGGAAACAAGATGGGACGTTTCCATTATGTACTTCTTATATTTCATTTGGCAATATACTGCATGGTAACCAGTTTGCTAAGAAGCATACTTGCCTCCACATATTTCGATGCAATAAATTGGTTAGCAACCGGCGTAGGAAAATTTTAGCATTTTCCTCCTTAGGCATTGCACCACGAAAAATTTCAAAAATAGAATGCTTCATTATCATAAGAATCGCATTAGTAGGTTTATAAAAAGCCTTATCTTCAGCTAAACTTGAATCAGTAGGTTCATCGACACGAAATGCATAATCTAAATCCATACACCCAAGACCATCGCTATATGTTCTTTCCATTTTTCAAAATTTGAATCATTAAGTATTGAAATGTTGTTTAAATTGGCAGATATTGAAGAAGCATTCGCTAAATAACATAAAAGAAAAGAAAAACTCCACATCAATATATGTACACACAATCAACTGTAATGTAATGACCTGATAAAAATAAAGAAATAATCATCATGATGCAAAATTTAGTCTAATTGAGGAGCAAATAAATAGACTAAAGGGTAAAAAGTACATATAATTACATTTTTTGTAATAGACCTTTATGAGAAACCGAACATACCATTACAATTCAAGTCTTTAGACAAACATTATAACGTGTAAGTGGTTATCTCAAAGAACTAAGGCTAATTAATGTCAATAAAATAAGATTGAGCTTAGCCAAACAATAACTTTCCTATGAGTCGATTATTAAACGCATAAGTAAATCCCAAAATTATTTTACCTAAATTAATTACCTTATACTGTTACAAACCAAAATAACAACCTTATTTGGGTCTATTTTATTCACATGGGTCATGACGTAATCATATGCAATCCACAAAAACATTAAACTTAAATTGAAATAAAATTTCATGAAAGAGGTCACTTAGGCGACATATCACAAAGTTTGTTATATATTTAAATTTTGGAATGCTAATTAATATATACTGGAGGTGCTCCATAAAATTTTCTTCAACTCTAAGTAAATTTATTCCAAATCCAAAATAATAATAATAATAATAATAATAATAATAATAATAATAATAATAATACAACTGGTTCAGCCCAACGTCTGATTTACCAAACAGGTCCAAAATCGGTCCAAACAGAACCTGAATCGGCTAATCGAACCGCACCGTGCCAGATGATTTGAACCGGTCCAATTGGTTTGAACTGAACCATCCATCTCGACTGAACCAAATCCATTCCCCTTCACTGTTGTGTTTGCCAAACCAGAACATTCTCCTCACCAACCTCTTCTAAAGCGTATAATCCATTCAAGCAATCCAATTGTTGTGGAGGAGAGAGGTGCATGCATACATTTGTTTTTGTTAGCGATATTTTATGAATTTCTTATGATTAAGTTTTCGTATTGCAGGTGCATGTACTCAAATGGATACACAACTTAACATTGTTTGTATTGCAGGTGCATGTACTCAAATGTACTCAAATGGGTTTCTCGTATTCCAATTATTCTCTTGACTATAATACAACGGGTGACAGAAGAACAGGTGAGTCCAATTTTTATCTCGAGTACATATCATACATATTTTCATAATAGGTTTATACTATCATGGTTGTCCTTAATTTATATTATGGTTTCAGTCAATGATCAACTTTTCAAACAAGGGATGCTTCAATTACTTGAAGTAAACAATTTTCTTTTACATGCAAGTTATAAAAGTAAGGGAATATCAATGTTTCAAATAAAATTTTATCCTGTTTCAGAATTCAACCTCACACACTGCTCTTTCTCCTTATACAGAAAGTACATATTCGAACTTCTATTACAATATGGATTCTTTTGCTATTGTATCATTTATTTTGTTGTGGATCTTTCTAGAAATCCATATGAAATTATTGTACATGAAATTCCTTCTGATATGCGTCATTCCTTAAAAACTATTACACATAATCCATACAAAAGTTACAAAAAACCATACAAAAAAAAATCGATTTATAGAATATATGAGATCAGATCTCCGAAATTTCAAATCTCTGAGATCTGAGATCTCTAGCAGCTAGGGAAAGGCGGGGAAAGGAGGGGAGAGGGAGGCGGTCGGGATGGCCGAGTGAGAGCTTCTCCTCTGTGGGTTTCTTCTCTGCTTTGGGTGCCATTGGAGAAAATTGAGTTGAAGGGGATTGGTTGAGTTGGTTGAGAGAGAATTTATATAGAGAGGTAATTGAAGGGGATTGGTTGAGTTGGTTTCACGCAGATCAGTGACGTGGTTTGGTTTAGTGCGTTGGATTGAGCTAAAATTTTTGAGTGTTATTGACGGTTGAGATGAGGTTTTAAAAAAAATCATTTAGCAACGGTTTTTTGCCGTAGGTAAATGTTTTTGTGTATAATTTTTTTTTTCAAAAAAATCAATATGCGACAGTTTTTTGACGTAGCTAAATGTTTTTGTGTATAATTTTTTTTTTCAAAAAACAATTAGCGACGGTTTTTTTGCTGTAGCTAAATATTTTTGTGTATAATTTAAAAAAAAATCATTTTATTTGTAAAACTTAGTGACGGCTTATGTGCCGTAGCTAAGTTTTAAAAAACAAATCTATTAGGGACGGCAAAATCGTAGCTACCAACTTTTCTTTGTAAAACTTAGCGACGGCTAAGAAACCCTGTCAAGCATGTCTCCCATATACAGAAGGCTCATCATGTCTGGGCTTCGGATTTTTATATACAGGTTTGTTTTGGTATTGAAGGTTCTATGTGTGTACTTGTTTTGTCTTTTTTACTGTTAATTTCATATATACTAGTCAAATTGTGTAGTATTTTTCTCAGTAGAACACATTAGAAACAATTACATAATCTTAGTTTGCATTCATTTGAAACGAATGGACTGGGATCCTCTCTCTCTTCTTAAAAAATGACGACCTTTTAAAAAAAATGGTTTTAGAATTTCCAAACAGGGCTAAATGTTGCATTCAACCAAGATCTGAGATCTCTTGCAGCTAGGGAAAGGAGGGGAGAGAATTTATATAGAGAGATAGGTAATTGAAAGGGATTGGTTGAGTTGGTTTCATGTGGATCAGTGACGTGGTCTGGTTTAGTGTGTTTGATTGAGCTAAAGTTTTTGGGTGTTATTGATGGTTGAGATGAGGTTTTTTTTGTGTATAATTTAAAAAAAATCAATTAGGGACGGTTTGTTGCCGTAGTTAAATGTTTTTGTGTATAATTTTTTTTTTAAAATATCAATTAGCAACAGTTTTTTGCAGTAGCTAAATGTTTTTTGTGTTTAATTGTTTTTTCAAAAAAATCAATTAGCGACGGTTTCTTGCCATAGCTAAATATTTTTATGTATAATTTTTTTTTAAATAATTAGTGGCGGTTTTCTGCCGTAGTTAAATGTTTTTGTGTATAATTTTTGTTTTCAAAAAATCCATTAGCTGCGGTAGAATACCGTAGCTAATGATTTTTATTTGTAAAACTTAGCGACAGCTCTTATGCCGTAGCTAAGTTTTTTAAAATAAATCTATTAGGGACAGCAAAAACCGTAGCTACCAACTTTTCTTTATAAAACTTAGCGACGACTAAGAAACCCTGTCAAACATGTATCCCATATACGGAAGACTCATCATGTCTGGGCTTCGGATTTTTATATACATGTCTGTTTTGGTATTGAAGGATCTATGTGTGTACTTGTTTTGTCTTTTTTACTGTTAATTTCATATATACTAGTCAAATTGTGCAGTATTTTTCTCAGTAGAACACATTAGAAACAATTACATAATATTAGCTTGCATTCATTTGCGAAGAATGGACTGGGATCCTTTCTCTCTTCTTAAAAAATGACTAACTTGTTAAAAAAAATGGTTTTAGAATTTCCAAACAGTGCTAAATATTGCATTCAACACATTGAAGGGGTGTTATCATATAATTTACACTAAACTAGTATTTTTTTGTTATAATTTTTATTATAATTTTTTGTTATAATTTACACTAAATATTTTTTGCCGTAGCTAAATGTTTTTGTGTATAATTTCATTAATTTGTTTTAGCTAAATGTTTTTGTGTATAATTGTTTTTCAAAATAAATAATTAGTGACTGTTTTTTGCCGTAGTTAAATGAAGGGGAGGAGGTCGGGATGGCCCAGTGAGAGCTTTTCCACTGTGTGTTTCTTCTATGCGGACATCTTCTCTGCTTTGGGTGCCATTGAAGAAAATTGAGTAGAGAAAATTGAGTTTAAGGGGATTGGCTGAGTTGGTTGAGAGAGAATTTATACAGAGAGAGGTAATTGAAGGGGATTGGTTGAGTTGGTTTCATGCGGATCAGTGACGTGGTTTGGTTTAGTGCGTTGGATTGAGCTAAAGTTTTTGGGTGTTATTGACAGTTGAGACGAGGTTTTGTTTTTGTGTATAATTAAAAAAATCAATTAGGGACGGTTTTTTGTGTAGATAATAAAAAAAATCTTTGTAAAACTTAGCGATGGCTAAAAACAGTCGCTAATAAAATGTTTTTTGCTGTAGCTAAATGTTTTTGTGTATAATTTTTTTTTTTCAAAAAAATCAATTAGGAACGGTTTTTTGCAGTATCTAAATGTTTTTGTGTATAATTTTTTTTTTATAAAACTATTAGCGACAGTTTTCTGCCGTAGCTAAATGTTTTTGTGTATAATTTTTTTTTCAAAAAATCCATTAGCTACGGTATAATACCGTAGCTAATGATTTTTATTGTCAAACTTAGCGACGGCTCTTATGCCTTAGCTAAATGTTTGTGTATATTTTTTTTTTCAAAGAATACCGTAGCTAATGATTTTTATTTGTAAAACTTAGCGACGGCGTATGTGCCGTAGCTAAGTTTTTTAAAATAAATCTATTAGGGACGGAAAAAACCGTAGTTACCAACTTTCTTTATAAAACTTAGCGACGGCTAAGAAACCTTGTCAAGCATGTATCCCATATACAGAAGGCTCATCATGTCTAGGCTTCGGATTTTTATATACAGGTTTGTTTTGGTATTGAAGGATCTATGTGTGTACTTGTTTTGTCTTTTCTACAGTTAATTTCATATATACTAGTCAAATTGTGCTATATTTTTCTCAGTAGAACACATTAGAAACAATTACATAATCTTAGCTTTCATTCATTTGCGACGAATGGACTGGGATCCTCTCTCTCTTCTTAAAAAATGACTACATTGTTAAAAAAAATGGTTTTAAAAGTTCCAAACAATGCTAAATATTGCATTCAACACATTGAATGGGTGTTATCAAATAATTTGCACTAAACTAATATTTGTTTGTTATAAGTTTTTATTATAATTTTTGTTATAATTTACACTAAATATTTTTTGTTATAAAACATACATAAGTATAACTTTATATTAGTTAAATAAGTAATTAAACTATTATAATTTATTTTTGAGCTACGACTACATAGGAGACTTAATTGATCATAATTATAACGAAAAATTACACAAAATCCATACAAAAATTACAAAAAACCATACAAAAATAAAATTTCAATTTATAGAATATCTGATATAATTGATAGAAATGAGCCCCCAGCACGCCCCCACATAAAAAAATTAGTCAATGTTGATAAGTTGGGTTAATTAATAATAAACAAAGCATGTTTTGTTGGTAATACAAGTTCTTAAGCAAAAGATGAAAAAAGAAAGCATTGTTAACACTGTTTTTTTGTCACTGATAACAGAGTTTTCGCCTATATCAGGCGAAGCAAATTTCGTCTGTAAGGGAACAGAGGAGAAGAAAGAATATAAAGAGATTGTAGAGTCATTGGGAGAAGTGGAGGAGTTTGATTTAATTATTGTTCAAAAAATCTAATTATTGTTTGTTGAATTATTGTGAGAGAGAGAGAGAGTGATTGTGAGTTGTGTGTGTCATGTGAGAAAAGAGTCGTGTAAAGAGAAAAAGAAAAGAAAAGAAAAAAGTTAAGGTGTGTGTCGTTTGTGAAAAGGAGAGAGAATAAAAAAAAAGTGTAGGGAGCGAGAGATGGGTGTCTTCAAGATGAGTGTTAGTGTGCATCTCAATAGTAATGCTCTCATTTCGAAAAGGACACCCATCACTCACTCCTTTTCCCTCACTCCCACTTCCCTGCTTTCTAAAATCAGGATTTGCAATTGGTCACATTCTCCTCACCAACCTCTTCTAAAGCGTATATATAATCCATTCAAGCAATCCAATTGTTGTGGAGAGAGGTGCATGCATACATTTGTTTTTGTTTAGTTTCATTGTTTTCGTCTAGTGATATTTTATGAATTTCTTATGATTAAGTTTTCGTATTGCAGGTGCATGTACTCAAATGGATACACAACTTAACATTGTTTGTAGTGTGATGCTTCTATTGGTAGAAGTCGTTTCATGTTCTGGGCTTAGCCAGGTGCACATGCTCAACCTTAGGATGAATACTACTTTTCACGATCAAGATCAAGAGTGGGTTGTTAAGAGTGGGTTGGTAAAATCATCGACTCGCCTTGTCCACGAGTCAAGAGCTCGCTGACCCGGAGCCTTACCGTCGCTTGGTGGGACGGCTAATTTATTTGTGTTTCACTCGACCCGAATTATCTTATAGTGTTCATGTTTTATCTCAATTCATGCAGCATCCTCGGGCTGACCAATGGGAAGCTGCTTTGCGGGTGGTCCGGTACTTAAAAGGTAATCCGGGTCAAGGTATACATTTGAGTAGTAAGTGTGACATGCAGTTACATGGGTGGTGTGACGCTGACTGGGCCGGATGCCCTTTGACTCGGCGGTCCCTCACTGATTGGTTGGTGTTCCTTGGGAACTCACCGGTATCTTGGAAGACGAATAAGCAACATACAGTATCTCGCTCCTCTGCAGAGGCGGAATACCGGTCTATGGCTATGACTACATGTGAGTTGAAATGGCTAAAAGCTGTTTTAGCTAGCCTCGGGATGCCTCATACACATCCTATGTCTCTTCATTGTGATAGTCAGGCGGCTCTCCATATATCTCAAAATTCCGTATTTCATGAACGGAAAAAACATATTGAGATCGATTGTCACTTTGTCCGTGAAGAAATTGTTGTTGGCCATATCAATCCCACATTTGTCCCGTCCAATGCGCAACTCGCTGACATTTTCACAAAAGCATTGGGCAAACGACAATATGAGTATCTACTTCACAAGTTGGGCATACGAGATCTCCATGCACCAACTTGAGGGGGGGGGTATTGAGAATATATGGAGAATATTCTAATTGATTGAGAATATATTGAGAATACTCTGATTGATTATGTCAATATTGTTGATTAGGAACTAGAATATTGGTATTAGGAAGGTTGTTTATTGAGTCAAGATTGTATAATAGTTTTAAAGAAGTTAGCAGATTATATTGTGAATATTCTCTTGATTAGTTTGTATATAAACAGGAGAATGGAATGAGAAAGGCAGAACGTGATTCACACAAAATCAATTCTTTTGTGTTTGTTATTTTGTCAAATTATGAAGAAGAAAAAAAGTGTGTACATGGTGTTTCGTTTCAAGCTCTTTTTATTATTGCAATAATATAAAAAGGAAAAACTGAGGATGTAGTTGAGGATGCACACAACCACTTGCAAAGTGAGAAGAAGAGAATAATTAAGGCAGACACACGATAATCCACTATATTCCAAAGTTGTACATTTTCACCTTACAATGTTATGTTTCTTTTGTTGATAGATGATTCACTTCACGGGTGATTTTAGTGGGTTGCTGCATGGTCATTGTCATCGAATCAATTATGAAGAAGTTTGTGCATGGCGTTCAGTTTTAGGCTCTTTTTACTATTGCAATAATATAAAGCAAAAACAGAGGATGGGGAAGATATATGATGCACACAACCACATGCAAAGTGAAGAATTAAGGTAGACACACAAAATCCACTTTATCCACCATTTTCTTCTTTTGTTTTAACTTTGTGCATGATACTAGTTTCTGAATTTTTTTTTTTTTACTGTTGCAATAATATAAAGCAGAGTACTATATTGTTTAAGATAAATAATCGAACTGCACCGTGCCAGATGATTTGAACCGGTCCAATTGGTCTGAACTGAACCAAATCCATTCCCCTTCACTGTTGTGTTTGCCAAACCAGAACATTCTCCTCACCAACCTCTTCTATTGGTAGAAGTCGTTCTATGTTCTGGGCTTAGCCAGGTGCACATGCTCAACCTTAGGATGAATACTACTTTTCACGATCAAGATCAAGAGTGGGTTGTTAAGACAATTCATTTTTCTTTTGAAAACTCGTCACTCCCCGGTGATTTTAGAAGAGACATCATCAAAGGCAGTCTTCCGGGACAGACTTCCAAAGTGCCTTTTGACCAATATGCTGGTCACATAATAGTTGATGAGGCAAAAGGAAGGAGCCTCTTCTATTATTTTGCAGAGGCCACAGATAGTCCGTCTTTGAAACCTATAGTGTTATGGCTAAATGGAGGTAAAGTTACTAAAATCAGTAACATTAATTGTTCCTTCTAATAACATAGTTAATTATCACTTCTTTCATGTGATCAGCATCTATGTTTCCTGTTACCAGGTCCAGGCTGTTCTTCATTGGGTATGGGGGCATTTACGGAGAATGATGGAAAAACTCTCTATACGAGGCACTACTCATGGAATAAGGGTATAACAATCTGGTTCATTTTTAACCTTACACTCGTTCTTCTTTTTATATTATTACTTGGAATTTGCTTTTAGCTACATATTTTCTGCAGAATATTGGTTAATAACCACACTTCTGTAAAAAAAAAAAAATTGTTTTTATAAGAAAATATGAGATTTAAATCAGCTATAACTAGCAAATATCTTCTTCTACCGTCGTGATCTTGAAGATCTTCATGAGAAACTTGAATATCACAAAGCACACCGGGTCTGATCAAAGACTAATATTTGATAAAGAAAGCAACTCTCCGTTATATGCTCTGCTAAAACATCCTGAGGCCAATCTTGTTGAGTAGTTATTAGCGAGAAAGCACAATTCTAGAGCTAGTATCTGATGGGTTTATTTATATGCTCCATTGAGGTTGAGGAGCTTCTCTAATAGTATTGTTTTCTATTATTCAAACTTGAACATTATTTATGGATGGTGTTGCAAGTGTACACTTAGTAAATTCAAAAATAAGTTCGTCTTTTTAATGCAATTAGCTACCTGGGATTCAAAAATATATTTACATTTATAAACACTACGTTCACTGTGATGTCTGTAAAATAGAAATTTACAATAAGAACTCCTGATGTCTCTAAGATATCTCACTTAAAAAAATTGGAGCCTTCCGTGTGTTTGAACAGCTTGCCAAGTTTGTGTGCCTCCATTAGAAATAGAATTCAAGAGGACCAGCAGCATACCATAAAAACAATTTGATAAGTTTTTTTTTTTTTTTTTTTTTTAACTTTGTTATTACAGTTGCAAACATGCTGTATTTAGAGTCTCCAGCGGGTGTGGGTTTCTCGTATTCCAATTATTCTCTTGACTATAATACAACGGGTGACAGAAGAACAGGTGAGTCCAATTTTTATCTCGTGTACATATTTCATAATAGGTTTATACTATCATGGTTGTCCTTAATTTATATTATGGTTTCAGTCAATGATAAACTTTTCGATCAAGGGATGCTTCAATTACTTGAAGTAAACAATTTTCTTTAACATGCAAGTTATAAAAGTAAGGGAATATCAATGTTTCAAATAAATTTTATCCTGTTTCAGAATTCAACCTCACACACTGCTCTTTCTCCTTATACATATTCGAACTTCTATTACAATATGGATTCTTTTGCTATTGTATCGTTTATTTTGTTGTGGATCCTTCTAGAAATCCATCTGAAATTATTGTGCATGAAATTCCTTCTGATATGCGCCATTCCTTAAAAACTAGCCATTTCTAAAGATTCTTTTGGTGAGAGGTGAAGCTTTTTGAGAATCTAGATGATTGTTGTTGTTCTACAACTCAATTCTGTGACAAGCAAAATGAATGTTTGGACAAATTTTTTTTTTCCTTAACTTGTATGAATGGGTGTATGTTGTAACTTTAGTTTCAAAGTGTAAATGCCATAAAATCTAGCTTTTGATAACTTTTTGGGTTTGAGTGTAGTTAGATGTTTGATTCCAAACTTGTGAGAATTGAAAGACTTGCTACTACAAAACTGTTCCAATCCAAGTCTTGTTTCACAGTAAGAAGTTACTCTTGACATTGCATTATCTAACAAATTGTTGTAATCTACAGCCCAAGATTCCTATATGTTCTTAGTCAAGTGGTTCAAGAGGTTCTCGCACTTCAGGACCAGCGACTTATATATCATTGGAGAGAGCTATGCAGGTAATTAATTAAGACTATTTTTACTTTGTTAGTTAGAACTGACAGTGCATGTATTATCATGGAAAGCACTAATACAACATTGTCAAGCTCGAGTATCAGCTCTGTAATTGTTAGCCCTATCAATATATATGACCTAAAAGAATCAGTCCTTTTAGTATTTGAGAGATTAAGCTCCTAGGCCCAATTGATCTGCAGGTTGCTTCTCCATTGATCAGCTTTACTACAAGAAGAGAAACAGTGAGAGCCCTCCTATCTCAACACAAGCCTATCACCAAAATAAAACATCCTCAGATGGCCCCCTTTTGGAGGAAGAACATAAGGAATTAATAAAAAAACGGCTTTTTTACAAGAACCACACGATATTCTATAATTCAGCCTATCATTTTGGTTGGTAAAAAATGGCTAAAAAGGAAAAAATGCACTGGAAGTGGAAATAACCTAATACAAAAACAAAGAAATAAAAGAAGACTGATCAAAAGAAGTGCATAGTCAAACAAAAGAAGACTCGCCAAATGCAGCACACCAAGAAAAACTTGTGCCCCATCCCTGTAAGAGTGCTAGAATTCAATATCTAAGCACAAACATAAGAAAACCAAGTCCATAACCTGACTTTGGTTGTAGCACACTTTTCATAGTACTCGTCCCAACTTATTGTTCCGAGACAGAGAACTTCGTTTTAAATGCATATCATGAACGATTCTTTGATCAAAAGTTTTGAGTATTCAAGTTGTATAAAGTAGTAGATTAATGGCAAATTATTTCTACTGTGGCATATATCATAAAGGATTTGGAGACTGATCGAATTAAATGTTCGTGATACAGGGTTCTATATTCCTGAGTTGGCAGATACCATACTCCATTACAACAAGCAAGAAGATCTTTCTCTGATCATCCATTTGAAGGGAGTTATGGTATTTCACCTCCTCAATTGAATGTGTATGCATACTTAAGTTCAACTGGATATTTGTTGTCTGGTTGACTTGGTCTGGGTGTTTGGTGCAATATTCAAGTTATAAAGGACATTAGTTCTTTGATTGTATTACTAGTAAAGAATCTCCATCACCTAGTGTGTTTTTCACCAAATTATATTACTGATGATTCTTAATGTAATTTTTAACTGAGGTTGGGAATGCGATGATAAATGCTGAGACAGATACTAGAGGTTTGTATGACTATTACTGGAGTCATGCACTAATCTCTGATGACTTGCATCAAGGTGTGATGGGCTGCCTTGATACCAAAGGTGACTGCTCGGAGATCACAAGTAAGGTAGTCGAGGAGTTGGGAGCTGGATATTATGATTTCTCAAACATATATCCTCAGTCTTGTCCCTTGACATCAAATGATGATCAGTTGGAGGAGGTGCATGTGAAAATCTATCTCAATAGCCCCCATGTACAACATGCCTTGCATGCAAATACCATGAGTTGGCCTTACAGCTGGGAGTTATGCAGGTTGAACTTATTTTGATTGTTTTAGAACTGTAATATTTTCCCAAGCACGCTTACGAGCGATTACTTATTTGACTTTGATCTCATATTTCTTCAAAATTTACCAGCTCAGCATTCCAGCCCTGGAAAGATTCCCTGTCAAGCATGTATCCCATTTACAGAAGGCTCATCATGTCTGGGCTTCGGATTTTATATACAGGTTTGTTTTGGTATTGAAGGATCTATGTGTGTACTTGTTTTGTCTTTTTACTGTTAATTTTATATATACTAGTCAAATTGTGCTGTATTTTTCTCAGAAGAACACATTAGAAACAATTACATAATCTTAGCTTGCATTCATTTGCGACGATTGGACTGGGATCCTCTCTCTTCTTAAAAAATGACTAATGCTTGTGGCATGTCTTGCAGTGGGGATGTGGATGCTATTATTCCTATAACGAGCACTCGCTATTCAATTTCTGGCCTGAACCTCACAGTTACAAAGCCTTGGCGCCCTTGGTTCGATGTTAACAAAGAGGTAATTATCCAAGGAAATAGATAATTGAGAGCCTTCATGTTTTGGTATATATCTCTAGCACGATTAGAATGAAGTATTGTTTATTTTAGTTCAAGTTTTACTGATTTGGAATTATATATTTGTAGGTGGCTGGATATCGAGAAGATTACAAAGGCCTCACTTTTATGAGTGTGAGGCAAGCAGGGCATCAAGTCCCAAGATCCCAGCCTCCGAGGGCATTTGGTTTGCTAAAAACATTTTTACATGAAACATGATTACATTGAAGTCAAATTGTCCAGTAGATTCATGTATGATGTATCTATGTTAATGTGGCTTAATTGATAACTTAATTCCCTTCTTACATCTTTTTAGTATCTGATTGTAGCTGACTGACAAGAAGCCTCAGCATAGGCACTATAGAATGAGATTGATGTTATTGATACAACTTTGTAAATGTGCATTCAGTTTTTGCTCCTAAAAGATGTATGGCATACATTGTCAGCAACTAGCTAGTCTCCAGTCATTGTTAGTATATTCTCTACAACATTTGTCAAAAACAAGAAGAAAAGCTCTCACTACTCACTTTGAGCTGGAGAACTTCAATGGTATTCAGGTTCTCTTTACGGCACTAGAGCATCTCAGCGAGTCCTGCGAGCTTTATGATTTTCAATCTTTTCAATGGCATCTTTCTTAACAAACCCGGCCTTGTTATGGAAGACGGAAATGTTGGGACTTACTGAAAGTCAGAATATGTTGGGATTGTCAATGGAGGAGTTCAAACTCCTACATGAAAAAATTATCTCAGCTGTGAAGGTGCAATTGAGAAAGATATTGACTCACAGATTGTCTGCCATGAGGTCGGACTACAAATTAAAACTTTCCATGGAGGTGCTCGAACACTACAGTAGTTGCAAGGAAAATTTTGTTGGATACAATCTATAACAGTGAGGGAATAGGATAATATGAGGTTTGCTTAATGCAGTGTCCTTAAGACAATATTTGATCTGTCTCAATGCAACGTTGATGGTCGTTAGTCTCTCAAGATATAAGTGTTTGTTCCTAATGCATTTTAGAATATAAACTCAAGCGAACAAAGATAAGAATTGACTTTGAGAGGAACAAGAAAGAACTTGTTTGATTTGAATGTTAACTCTTTTTCTCTGTGTAATGATGAATTCACTACAAAAAAAAAAATCATTTCAGCAACGGCTAAAAACCGTTGCTAATTGTCAAAAAATCATAGCTAAAATGAATTAGCAACGGCTCAACAACCGTCGCAATACCGTAGCTATTTTAATCGTTGCTATTTGAATCAGTAACGGTAAACTATCCCGTAGCTAATTCGCAACGGCAAAAAACTGTCGCTAACTCGAAAATTTCCGTCGCTAAAGCTATTTAAAATTTCGGCTACAGCTGTCGCAAATTGAAAAATAGCGACGGTATTTGTCGTGGCTATTTAGCGACGGCATGGAAGCCGTCGCTAAGTTGCAAATCCAATTGACAAAATAGCCACGGTATTTGCCGTGGCTATTTAGGGACAGCTTTGAAGCCGTCGCTAAGTTGAATCATATTGACAAATGAAATGTTTAATTTTAGGCCATGCTTAATCAACATGTTTAGTTTTAGGCCATGAATACCTTGTTAAAAAAATGGTTTTAGAATTTCCAAACATTGCATTCAACACATTGAAGGGGTGTTATCAATTAATTTACACTAAACTAGTATTTTTTTTGTTATAATTTTTTATTATAATTTTTTGTTATAATTTGCACTAAAAAATTTTTGTTATAAAGCATACATAAGTATAACTTTATATGAGTTAAATAAGTAATTAAACTATTACAATTTATTTTTGAGCTACGACTACACAAGAGACTTAATTGATCAAAATTATAAGAAACAATTACACAGAATCCATACAAAAATTACAAAAAAAACATACAAAAAATAAATAAAATATTCGATCTATAGAATATCTGAGATTTGATCTCAGATCTGAGATTTCAAATCTCTGAGATCTCTAGCAGCTAGGGAAAGGCGGGGAAAGGAGGGGAGAGGGAGGCGAACGGGGCCGAGTGAGAGCTTCTCCTTTGTGGGTTTCTTCTCTACGGGCTTCTTCTCTGCTTTGGGTGCCATTGGAGAAAATTGAGTTGAAGGGGATTGGTTGAGTAGGTTGAGAGAGAATTTATATAGAGAGAGGTAATTGAAGGGGATTGGTTGAGTTGGTTTCACGCGGATCAGTGACGTGGTTTGGTTTAGTGCGTTGGATTGAGCTAAAGTTTTTGGGTGTTATTGACGGTTGAGATGAAGTTTTAAAAAAAATCATTTAGCGACGGTTTTTTGCCGTAGCTAAATGTTTTTGTGTATAATTTTTTTTTTCAAAAAAATCAATTAGCGACGGTTTTTTTACGTAGCTAAATGTTTTTGTGTATAATTTTTTTTTTCCAAAAAACAATTAGCCACGGTGTTTTGCTGTAGCTAAATATTTTTGTGTATAATTTTTTTTTCAAAAAATCCATTAGCTACCGTATAAAACCGTAGCTAATGATTTTTATTTGTCAAACTTAGCGACGGTTCTTATGCCGTAGCTAAATGTTTGTGTATTTATATTTTTTTCAAAAAATCCATTAGCTACGGTATTCTACCGTAGCTAATGATTTTTATTTGTAAAACTTAGCGACGACTTATGTGCTGTAGCTAAGTTTTAAAAAAAAAAACCTATTAGGGACGGCAAAAACCGTAGCTACCAACTTTTCTTTGTAAAACTTAGCGACGGCTAAGAAAACCTGTCAAGCATGTATCCCATATACAGAAGGCTCATTATGTCTGGGCTTCAGATTTTTATGTACATGTTTGTTTTGGTATTGAAGGATCTATGTGTGTACTTGTTTTGTCTTTTTACTGTTAATTTCATATATACTAGTCAAATTGTGCTGTATTTTGCTCAGTATAACACATTAGAAACAATTACATAATCTTAGCTTGCATTCATTTGCGACGAATGGACTGGGATCCTCTCTCTCTGCTTAAAAAATGACTACCTTGTTAAAAAAAATTGTTTTAGAATTTCCAAACAGTGCTAAGTATTGCATTCAACACATTGAAGGGGTGTTATCAAATAATTTACACTAAACTAGTATTTTTTTGTTATAAGTTTTTATTATAATTTTTGTTATAATTTACACTAAATATATTTTTGTTACAAAGCATACATAAGTATAACTTTATATTAGTTAAATAAGTAATTAAACTATTACAATCTCTTTTTGAGCTACGACTACACATGTGACTTAATTGATGAAAAATTATAACAAACATTACACAGAATCCATACAAAAATTACAAAAAACCATACAAAAAAAATTCGATCTATAGAATATATGAGATCAGATAGTCTGATCTCCGAGATCTGAGATTTCAGATCTATGAGATTTCAAATCTCTGAGATCTCTTGCGGCTAGGGAAAGACGGGGAAAGGGAGGGGAGAGGGAGGCGATCGGGATAGCCGAGTGAAAGCTTCTCCTATGTGGGTTTCTTCTCTACAGGCTTCTTCTCTGCTTTGGGTGCCATTGGAGAAAACTGAGTAGAGAAAATTGAGTTGAAGGGGATTGGTTGAGAGAGTATTTATATAGAGAGAGAGGTAATTGAAAGGGATTGGTTGAGTTGGTTTCACACGGATCAGTGTCGTAGTTTGGTTTAGTGCGTTGGATTGAGCTAAAGTTTTTGGGTGTTATTGATGGTTGAGATGAGGTTTTATTTTTGTGTATAATTTAAAAAAAAAAATTAAGGACGGTTTGTTGTTGTAGCTAAATGTTTTTGTGTATAATTAAAAAAAAATCAATTAGCGACAGTTTGTTGCTGTAGCTAAATGTTTTTGTGTTTAATTGTTTTTCAAAAAAAATCAATTAGCGACGGCTTTTTGCCGTAGCTAAATGTTTTTGTGTATAATTAAAAAAAAAACTATTAGTGACGGTTTTCTGCTGTAGTTAAATGTTTGTGTTTAATTTTTTTCTTCAAAAAATCTATTAGCTACAGTATAATACCGTAGCTAATGATTTTTATTGTCCAACTTAGTGATGGCTCTTATGCCGTAGCTAAATGTTTGTGTATATATATATATTTGAAAAAATCCATTAGCTACGGTAGAAGTTTAAAAAAAAAAATATATTCGGGACGGCAAAAATCGTAGCTACCAACTTTTATTTGTAAAACTTAGCGACGGCAAAGAAACCCTGTCAAGCATGTATCCCATACACAGAAGGCTCATCATGTCTGGGCTTCAAATTTTTATATACAGGTTTCTTTTGGTATTGAAGGATCTATGTGTGTACTTGTTTTGTCTTTTTTTACGATTAATTTCATATATACTAGTCAAATTGTATTGTATTTTTCTCAGTAGAACACATTAGAAAAATTACATAATCTTAGCTTGCATTCATTTGCGACGAATGGACTGGGACCCTCTCTCTTTTCTTAAAAAATGACTACGTTGTTAAAAAAAATGGTTTTATAATTTCCAAACAGTGCTAAATATTGCATTCAACACATTGAAGGGGAGTTATCAAATAATTTACACTAAACTAGTAATTTTGTTATAAGTTTTTATTATAATTTTTTGTTATAATTTACACTAAATATTTTTTTTGTTATAAAGCATACATAAGTATAACTTTATATTAGTTAAATAAGTAATTAAACTATTACAATTTATTTTTGAGCTACGACTACACAGGAGACTTAATTGATCAAAATTATAATAAAAATTACACAGAATCCGTACAAAAATTACAAAAAACCATAAAAAAAAAAATTGATCTATAGAATATCTGAGATCAGATAGTCTGATCTCCGAGATCTGAGATTTCTGATCTCTGAGATTTCAAATCTCTGATCTCTGAGATTCTAGATCTGAGATCTGTTGTAGCTAGGGAAAGGCGGGGAAGGGAGGCGGTCGGGATGACCGAGTGAGAGATTCTCCTCTATGGGTTTCTTCTCTGTAGGATTCTTCTCTGCTTTGGGTGCCATTGGAGAAAATTGAGTTGAAGGGAATTGGTTGAGTTGGTTGAGAGAGAATTTATATATAGAGAGAGGTAATTGAAGGGGATTGGTTGAGATGGTTTCACGCAGATCAGTGACATGGTTTGGTTTAGTGCGTTGGATTGAGCTAAAGTTTTTGATGTTATTGATGGTTAGGATGAGGTTTTATTTTGGGTGTTATTGACGTGGTGGCTCTAGTCTAAGTTGTGGGTGCAACTGACAGTCGCTTTCTCCAGAGGAAGTGATTCAAACAACAATAGCCCAGAGGTCATGGGTTCCAATCATGACACCCTACAATCTTATGAATTATAATGATAAAAGGGGAATAACACAAGGTCAAGAGTAAAAAGCCAAAGGGTCAAAATCATTTAAAAGCATTTATTCGTATTAAAATACAAACAATTTATACGTTTTAGAGAATTATTATGCATTCATATACATGTGCCAAAATCTTAACAAAATCAAAAATGTATATACTAGTATTATTATGAATTCTATTCTATAAATACTAAGAAAATGACAAACCTCGTCTTCATCTAAAACAGATTTGGACATAAAACTGATTGAGTCGAGTATTTGGGAAAAATGGTGAAATCCTCAAAACTTTATTACTTTCTTCTTTTCCTTCTCATCTTCATTTCAGGTATTTAATTATAACTTCTTCCTCATTCTTTTTTTCAATCTTCATTTTTATTTAAAAACTAACATATAAACTTTTTGTTTTGTAGCGCAAGATATGACTTTCAATGTTGAAGCAAAACAATGTCAGATCACCTGGTACCCCTTTAGTGGCACTTGTTTCGAGTATTGTGCAAAGAAGTATCATGGCGTAGGATCTATGATAAAGCTACCCAACCTTGGTTTTCCATCATGCCTATGCGAATACCCATGTTGATAGCCTGATATTAATTTGTCATAATATTGGATAAATAAAGAATAATTTTAGAATGCACTTTTTTCTCAATAAATATTCCATAATCATCCACTGTTCTTCAACCAGTAAGATAATGTAACCTTGAAAATAAAAAAATACAAAAAATTATAACCATTACAATCACATGCCAAAGGGTAAAAAAAAAAAGAAATTCCTCCTTCATCACCATTACAATCTCACAAATGTGTGCAAGGTGGTTTTCGATGTTCTTTTCAATGAGATCCACATAAAAAATACTAAATAATTCCAACTCGAAGACTAACTACTACATGTAGTTTTGAGTCAATGATCAACTTTTCATAATAGGTTTATACTATCATGGTTGTCCTTAATTTATATTATGGTTTCAGTCAATGATCAACTTTTCGAACAAGGGATGCTTCAATTACTTGAAGTAAACAATTTTCTTTTACATGCAAGTTATAAAAGTAAGGGAATATCAATGTTTCAAATAAATTTTTATCCTGTTTCCGAATTCAACCTCACACATTGCTCTTTCTCCTTATACAGAAAGTACATATTCGAACTTCTATTACAATATGGATTCTTTTGCTATTGTATCGTTTATTTTGTTGTGGATCTTTCTAGAAATCCATATGAAATTATTGTACATGAAATTCCTTCTGATATGCGTCATTCCTTAAAAACTAGCCATTTCTAAAGATTCTTTTGGTGAGAGGTGAAGCTTTTTGAGATATGATTCACCATGTTGAATGATTTATCCGATTATATATCTACAACGGGCACCTTTGTTTGATTTATTTTACTGATTTTATTGTAATCCTATTAAAGACATTTAAATGTTGTGGGATACAAAAAAAAAAAAATTTGCTCATATTTAAATATTAAAAAGGCATTATATTTAATTGGAGAACTAATCGTTGATATCAGAAGTGTTTATATTGACATTAAGATAAATCTTACTATCTAAAGAGTCTCACAAGCTTCATAATATCATACAAACTACATATTTCATAAGAATCATTTATGTAACAAAATTTTAATACTAAACTAAGGTTATAATGGGTTAAAATGTACGAAAAATGAGATTGGCCTAATGAAATAAATAAATATTTCGAATTTCAAAAGTAATTATGGTAACTTGAAAAATATTCATATTCATATGTAGAAGAAACGCATGGAGGACTTCCTGATCTTGTTTCTTTCTTTCATTTCACCCACACAAGGAAAAATGATTTTTAGATTGATAAGCCATCGCAAAAAAAAAGAGGGTATTTTTTATAAATTTAGATTTTGATTCTCTACTGGAGTATATAATATTTTTTAATTTTTTTAATTATTAATTAGTTATAAATATTTGTTTGATAGGTTTCCATGGATAATTCCCTTAAATCTCGAATTGAGGCTGGAGCTGCTGAAGACTCGGACAAGCTTCACACACAGGTTTATGTGGAGCAGATGAGTCTCAATACCAAAAATAGAGTTCGGGGCTATGGAAATGGTGTGACTCCTTATTTGGTGCCTTATGCCTTGGTAGCGCTAGTAGTTCATCAAAGACTAGATAAGCATTTTTGGGAGTCTCAGAATTGAGAAATGAAGACCAAACATGAGGCTATGCAGAAGGAACTGGAGGAGTTACGGGCTCAGCAGCAACAATAACAACAACAACAACAACAACAGATGATGATGATGTTGTTGATGAATGTTATCCAGTCGCGGGAAACCATGCAGAGCTCTCAACCATCACACTAGTCGAAACAAAGTCAACCATTTCAGCTTCTTCACCCTATGTATCTGATGCATCCTATTGGACATATGCCTTTCGTGCCACCCTCACGAATGGTTATTCCATTAGGTGGATTCGGCGGACTTCTTTCTGATAATATGTTTGATGCGAATATTATTAGGCTTACAATTAGAACATTTGGAGGATCAATGACACATTCGGGTTCAAGTTCAGGTAGTTGATTAGATTGTCTGACAAATGTACGATGTGTTTTTTTTTGTTCATGGCAGAGATATATGACACATATTTGGGACCCCGAATATATATATGACATTTTGTTTTATATTAATATTATTTTTAGATCAACTGCAATTTTTTTTAAATATTTACAAAACCTCTTGACGAATAATCGCTACAACAAATATGGATTTAGAAAACTTAAAGTTACGACTTGTTTAATATGCACTATCCTCATAATTTATTTTGATAAGATACATAAAACGAACGTCGCAAACTAAGTCATGAAAAGGTCCATTGTTGCCCACTTTTTTTTATTACTGCAGATATTTACATACGAATTCATGATGTTGATATATAGCTGGCTGCAAAATGAGGTTGACTTGAAGTGAACAAGATGAATCATTTTCTACATAATTGCAACGGAGCTAATATTTGCTTGACATTTTTTCTTCCCCTGCTAAAATGCAAGGTGTTTCTGACATGTAGCTTCACCTTTTTTTCTTCTCATGGCAGGTTTATAAGACCTCAATTTTTCTAGAACAGTCAACGACTTTCTTCCATTCAGTTTGAGATTGGACATTACACTGATGATCTGGTGAATGTGTTGCCTTATACAGTAGAAGGGGTGGGGGTGCCTGTTGATCCTCTTTGCTTTTGTTGGACTTCTCGGTACAATTTTTGGAGCTTTCATGTCACGCTCCAATTTTTGGAACAACATAAATTAATCAGAAATTCTAACTAGCGAGGGAGGGGGTTGCAACCCTCCATATTCCTCGATATATGTGTCTTCACGCATCTCGAGGGGGATGGAGGGTTGCACCCCCTCTCTCGCTCGTTTCCTCGCCAGTTAGAAGGGTTATAAATTAATAGGTTGTCCAAAAACCAAGGCACATCATAAATAAATTAAATGGTACAGTCATCAGGCAGAAAATAAACTATAACTTTTCTCAATATTCTTCATAAAAAATGAGATCCACAAAATTACAATAATCAATTCCCCAAATAAATTTCTGACAAAACTGAGTATTTATATCTAAACCCTACATTTGTTTACCTACGAATAGTAATAATAAAGATCTAACAAAAAAAATGTGTTGACTCTTCAGCTCTCGCCACGTAGCGAATACCCTTCCTTCCGCTCCAGTTAACCCTGATAGTTTTCGGGGCTACGCTCATTAAGAACACACCCAAATTTGTAAAACAATACAAAATTTTGGTCAGTATATTAATACCGGTGTGAGCAAACTTACTAATCAAGACAATTAAATATAACAGAAAAGTGCAAATTCACCTTAAGGAAGACAAGTAGTTCTCATTCGAGATTCGAATGAGCTGTTAGTTTTTTCCCTCAAGGCTAACTTAGTACAATGCTAAATAATCTATACACAATTCCATGTTAGGCTCAATTCAATGGTTTTTATTTATGTATTTATTTTTTCAAATTTTCGGCTTCTTTTCCACAAATCCACTCTCCTCCTGTGCCGAACACACCTCACTCGAGTGTGTCTCCCTTGCCATCGAAGCCACTCAGAGCGTACATGACCCAAGTGTGGGCGTGCCACCTTGAGTGTTATGTCATCACACCCGAAGTTCGATAACTGGCAAGTATTCTTCCTAAATCTACACGTACAACCTAACTCACATGGAACAGTGCACCAATATGCAAACATATTGTTTGTTCTCCCTCCTTTATTGATTCATGTGAAAACATGATACTATAGTAAGAAAAAAAAATGTTGTATCAGTCCTCTGAGACTGAAATCACTCAAAACATCAACATCAAGGACCTTCTTGAGTTGGTAAGCCCTAGTATTCCCGTATACGGTTAATAGGCAACACATAGTCAATGACAACCAACATTGGACTATTGTACAATTTACCCAGAGTGGTTTGGTATTATATCAATATTTACATCTCCAATGAAAAACAGAGTTCGTACATAAGAGAAAAAAAAATATAAGCAATATCATGGATTGAAAATTTTGATAGAGTTTATCTCACCGATTTTTGCAAGAATCCAAGGTTCCTCCTTCAAAGCGCCTCCCACCTTTCAATGCAAGTTTTTTTTTCTTCTCTTTTGTGTGTATGCAAAGAGAAAAAAAAAAAATAGGGTTCCTTTTTAAATGAAATTTTCAGGGTTTCATTAGCTAAACACAACCTTCTCTTATCTCTTACCCACCACCAGTCTAAATCTAGGTCCTAAATTAAAATTATAAAGTGTAATTATTTGTAACTATTACCAATTAATAATTACTACCAATAAATAAATATTATTAACTTCTAAAATAATGAAAGTATATTGGTAAGTGAATTGGGCGGGTATTACATTTCACTTCTTAATCAGCATGCATGCAGTATGAACCTTCACTGTATAAATAAGTTATGAGATAACACACTACAGTTATAGTCTCTCGCATTATGGACCAGGCAGCGTAGAATTTTCAATATATATGTATCTCTGTTGCATGAACTCGTCAAACAAGGATCAGTTCAATAAAACCATCACATTGTACTGATGAGGTGTGGAAAAGAGTAGGGGTGGGCAAAAATCGATTTAAATTCGGTTAACCGATCGAACCGATTTTCAAATTCTGTTTGGTAACCGAACCGAAATATGAGTAGAAATAAAATAATTTAAACCGGACCGATTATAAACGGTTTGAACTCGGTTTACGATTTTGAACCGACCGATTTATAACCGAACCATTACGGTTTATAAATTAGGCATGTTTTAATAAAAGTCTTTCAAGTGCTTGAGCCAGAAATTTAGGCCCAACCGAACCGAATCGATCCGAAATTCAGTTTAACCAAATTCATCGATTTACAAATACAAAATTTGGTTTCGGTTTGTGTTTTGAACAAATCGAATGAAATCGGTTCGAAATCGATTTAGGGCTCAAAACCTAACCGAATCAATATTGCCCAACCCTAGAAAAGAGTGCTCTATATACTTCCAACTTCGACCATGTATTTCATCAATAGAAATGAGCCCACGGCATGCCCCAAATAAAAAATTAGTCAATGTTGATAAGTTGGGTTAATTAGTAATAAACAAAGAATGCTTTGTTGGTTATACAAGTTCTTAGCAAAGGATGAAAAAAGAAAGCATTGTTAACACTGTTTTTTTGTCACTGATAACAGAGTTTTCTTAGAGGAGAAGAAAGAATATAAAGAGATGGAGAGAGATTGTAGAGTTATTGGGAGAAGTGGAGGAGTTTGATTTAATTATTGTTTGTTGAATTATTGTGAGAGAGGGAGAGAGTGATTGTGAGTTGTGTGTGTCGTGTGAGAGAAGAGACGTGTAAAGAGAAAAAAAAAGTTGAGGTGTGTGTCGTTTGTGAAAAAGGAGAGAATAAAAAAAAGCTCAGGGAACAAGGGATGGGTATCATTACCTATCTTTTTCGAGATGAGTGCCATTATCCGTCTTCATAATAATGCACTTATTTCGAGAAGGATGGGTGCTTACACTCATCACTCGCTCCTTTTCCCTCACTCTCTAGAATTTCTATAAAAAAAAATGAGGCCAGAAATCTGGTTTTGTAATTATGTTTTGCAATCGAATTTTGCTAAAAGCGAAGGAGAGCGCAAGAGCAGGCCAATCATCTTTGATCGTACTGTCCCTCGCCTACTTCCCTCACTTTCTAAAATCAGAATTTACAATCAGAATGACTCGGCTTTTGAGAGGGAACAAAAAGAATCGTGTGAGTCTTGAGAGGAGAATGTATGTCATGATAGGGGTAGACAGTGACGGTTGAAAAAAAAAAAAATATATATATATATATATATATATAGTGGCTTTGTAAAGTGTGAAGGAGTGTTTGGAGTTGAGGGGACAAGAGGGATATTTGTGGAGCGTGATGTTTTGTTGAGTGGGTGAATAGAAAAAAATAGAAAAAAACTATTGTGGCCGTGGCGTGAATAGTAAAAAAGATATTGTTTCGTGAATAGTGTGATCCGTGAATATTGCATTCAACACATTGGAGGAGTGTTATCAAATAATTTACACAAAGCTAGTATTTTTTTTGGTATAATTTTATTATAATTTTTTGTTATAATTTACACTAAATATTTTTTGTTATAAAGCATACATAACTATAACTTTATATTAGTTAAATAAGTAATTAAACTATTACAATTTATTTTTGAGCTATGACTACACAGGAGACTTAATTGATCAAAATTATAAGAAACAATTACACATAATTCATACAAAATTACAAAAAACCATACAAAAAAATAAAAAATATTCGATTTATAGAATATCTGAGATCAGATCTCCGAGATTTCAAATCTCTGAGATCTGAGATCTCTAGCAGCTAGGGAAAGGCGGGGAAAGGAGGGGAGAGGGAGGCGGTCGGGATGGCCGAGTGAGAGCTTCTGTTCTGTGGGTTTCTTCTCTGCGGGCTTCTTTTCTGCTTTGGGTGCCATTGGAGAAAATTGAGTTGAAGGGGATCGGTTGAGTTGGTTGAGAGAGAATTTAAATAGAGAGAGGTAATTGAAGGGGATTGGTTGAGTTGGTTTCACGCAGATCAGTGACGTGGTTTGGTTTAGTGCGTTGGATTGAGCTAAAGTTTTTGAGTGTTATTGATGGTTGAAGTGATGTTTTATTTTTGTGTATAATTAAAAAAATCAATTAAGGATGGTTTTTTGCCGTAGCTAATAAAAAAATCTTTGTAAAACTTATCGACGGTTTGTTGCCATAGCTAAATATTTTTGTGTATAATTTCTTTTTCAAAAAAATCAATTAGCAACGGTTTTTTGCCGTAGCTAAATGTTTTTGTGTATAATTGTTTTTAAAAAAAAATCAATTAGCGCCAGTTTTTGGCCGTAGCTAAATGTTTTTGTGAATAATTGTTTTTTAAAAAAATCCATTAGCTACGATATAATACCGTAGCTAACGATTTTTATTTGTAAAAATTACTCTTATGCCGTAGCTAAATGTTTGTGTATATATTTTTTTTTTCAAAAAAATCCATTAGCTACGGTAGAATACAGTAGCTAATGATTTTTATTTGTAAAACTTAGCGACGGCAAACATAGCGACGACATATGTGCCGTAGCTAAGTAAAAAAAATCTATTAGGGACGGCAAAAACCGTAGCTACCAACTATTCTTTGTAAAACTTAGCGACGGCTAAGAAACCCTGTCAAGCATGTATCCCATATACAGAAGGCTCATCATGTCTGGGCTTCGGATTTTTATATACAGGTTTGTTTTGGTATTGAAGGATCTATGTGTGTACTTGTTTTGTCTTTTTTACTGTTAATTTCATATATAATAGTCAAATTGTGTTGTATTTTTCTCAGTAGAACACATTAGAAACAATTAGATAATCTTTGCTTGCATTCAGTTGCGACGAATGGACTGGGATCCTCTCTCTCTTCTTAAAAAATGACTACCTTGTTAAAAAAATGTTTAAGAATTTCCAAACAGTGCTAAATATTGCATTCAACACATTGAAGGGGTGTTAACAAATAATTTACACTAAACTAGTATTTTTTTTGTTATAATTTACACTAAATATTTTTTTGTTATAAAGCATACATAAGTATAACTTTATATTAGTTAAATAAGTAATTAAACTATTACAATTTATTTTTGAGCTACGTCTACACAGAAGACTTAATTGATCAAAATTATAACAAAAAATTACACAGAATCCATACAAAAATTACAAAAAATCATACAAAAAAAAAATTCGATCTATAAAATATCTTAGATCAGATAGTCTGATCACCGAGATCTGAGATTTCAAATCTCTGAGATCTGAGATCTCTTGTAGCTAGGGAAAGGCAGGGAAGGGAGGGGAGCGAGAGGCCGTCGGGATGGCCGAGTGAGAGCTTCTCCTCTGTGGGTTTCTTTTCTGCGGGCTCCTTCTCTGCTTTGGGTGCCGTTGGAGAAAATTGAGTAGAGAAAATTGAGTTAAAGGGGATTGGTTGAGTTGGTTGAGACAGAATTTATATAGAGAAATAGGTAATTGAAAGGGATTGGTTGAGTTGGTTTCATGCGGATCAGTGACGTGGTTTGATTTAGTGCGTTTGATTGAGCTAAAGTTTTTTGGTGTTATTGATGGTTTGAGATGAGGTTTTATTTTTGTGTATAATTTAAAAAAAATCAATTAGGGACGGTTTGTTGCCGTAGCTAAATGTTTTTGTGTATAAATTTTTTTTTAAAAAAATATCAATTAGCGACAATTTTTTGCCGTAGCTAAATGTTTTTGTGTTTAATTGTTTTTTCAAAAAAAATCAATTAGCGACGTTTTTTTGCCAAAGCTAAATATTTTTGTGTATAATTTTTTTTTTTTAAATTAGTTGCGGTTTTCTGCCGTAGTTAAATGTTTTTGTGTATAATTTTTTTTTTCAAAAAATCTATTAGCTGCAGTAGAATATTATAGCTAATGATTTTTATTTGTAAAACTTAGCGACAGCTCTTATGTCTTAGCGAAGTTTTAAAAAAAATCTATTAGGACAGCAAAAACCGTAGCTACCAACTTTTCTTTGTAAAACTTAGCGACGGCTAAGAAACCCTGTCAAGCATGTATCCCATATACAGAAGACTCATCATGTCTGGGCTTCGGATTTTTATATACATGTTTGTTTTGGTATTGAAGGATCTATGTGTGTACTTGTTTTGTCTTTTTTACTGTTAATTTCATATATACTAGTCAAATTGTGTTGTATTTTTCTCAGTAGAACACATTAGAAACAATTACATAATATTAGCTTGCATTCATTTGCGAAGAATGGACTGGGATCCTCTCTCTCTTCTTAAAAAATGACTACCTTGTTAAAAAAAAATGGTTTTAGAATTTCCAAACAGTGCTAAATATTGCATTCAACACATTGAAGGGGTGTTATCAAATAATTTACACTAAACTAGTATTTTTTTTGTTATAATTTTTTATTATAATTTTTTGTTATAAAGCATACATAAGTATAACTTTATATTAGTTAAATAAGTAATTAAACTATTACAATTTATTTTTGAGCTACGACAACACAGGAGATTTAATTGATCAAAAGTATGACAACAAATTATAAAGAATCCATACAAAAATTAGAAAAAAACCATACAAATTTTTTTTTCGATCTATAGTATATCAGAAATCAAATAGTGTGATCTCTGAGATATCAGATCTGAGATGTCAGATCTCTAAGATTTCAAATCTCTAATATCTGATCTCTGAGATCTAATATCTGAGATTTCAAATCTCTGAGATCTGATCTATAAGATCCGAGATCTCTTGCAGCTAGGGAAAGGCGAGGAAGGGAGGGGAGAGGGAAGTGGTCGGGATGGTCGAGTGAGAGCTTCTCCTCTGTGGGTTTCTTCTCTGGGGGCTTCTTCTCTGCTTTGGGTGCCATTGGAGAAAATTGAGTTGAAGGGGATTGGTTGAGTTGGTTGAGAGAGAATTTATATAGAGAGGGAGGTAATTGAAAGGGATTGGTTGAGTTAGTTTCACGCGGATCAATGACGTGATTTGGTTTAGTGCGTTGGATTGAGCTAAAGTTTTTTGGTGTTATTGATGAATGAGATGAGGTTTTATTTTTATGTATAATTTAAAAAAAAAATCAATTAGGGACGGTTTTTGCCGTAGCTAATAAAAAAATCTTTGTAAAACTTAGCGACGGTTTTTTGCAGTAGCTAAATGTTTTTGTGTATAATTTAAAAAAAATCAATTAGCATCGGTGTTTTACCGTAGCTAAATGTTTTTGTGTATAATTTTATTTTCAAAAAAATCAATTAGCGAGGGTTTTTTTCCGTAGCTAAATGTTTTTGTGTTAAAATTTTTTTTTTCAAAAAAATCAATTAGGGACGGTTTTTTGCCGTAGCTACCAACTTTTATTTGTAAAACTTAGCGTCGGCTAAGAAACCCTGTCAAGCATGTATCCCATATACAGAAGGCTCATCATGTTTGGTCTTCGGATTTTTATAATATACAGGTTTGTTTTGGTATTGAAGGATCTATGTGTGTACTTGTTTCGTCTTTTTTACTGTTAATTCCATATATACTAATTGTGTTGTATTTTTCTTAGTATAACACATTAGAAACTATTACATTATCTTAGCATGCATTCATTTGTGGCGAACGGACTGGGATTCTCTCATCTCTTCTTAAAAATGATTACCTTGTTAAAAAAAATGGTTTTAGAATTTCTAAACAGTGCTAAATATTGCATTCAACACATTGAAGGGGTGTTATCAAATAATTTACACTAAACTAGTATTTTTTTTGTTATAAGTTTTTAGTATAATTTTTCTTATAATTTACAATAAATATTTTTTGGTTATAAAGTATACATAAGTATAACTTTATATAAGTTAAATAAGTAATTAAACTATTACAACTTGTTTTTGAGCTATGACTACACAAGAGACTTAATTGATCAAAATTATAACAAAAAATTACACATAATCCATACAAAAATTACAAAAAACCATACAAAAAAATTTTCGATCTATAGAATAGCTGAGATAAAATAGTCTGATCTCCGAGATCGGAGATTTTAGATCTCTGAGATTTCAAATCTCTGAGATCTGAGATTTCTTGCAGCTAGGGAAAGGCGGGGAAGGGAGGGGAGAGAGAGGCCGTCGGGATGGCCGAGTGAGAGCTTTTCCTCTGTGGTTTCTTCTCTGCGGGCTTCTTCTCTGCTTTGGGTGCCATTGGAGAAAATTGAGTTGAAGAAGATTGGTTGAGTTGGTTGAGAGAGAATTTATATATAGAGAGAGGTAATTGAAGGAGATTGGTTGAATTGGTTTCACGCGGATCAGTGACGTGGTTTGGTTTAGTGCGTTGGATTGAGCTAAAGTTTTTGGGTGTTATTGATGGTTGAGATGAGGTTTTATTTTTGTGTATAATTTAAAAAAAAATCAATTAGGGACGGTTTGTTGCCGTAGCTAAATGTTTTTGTGTATAATTTAAAAAAAAATCAATTAGGGACGGTTTTTTGCCGTAGCTAAATGTTTTTGTGTCGAATTGTTTTTAAAAAAAAAATCAATTAGCGATGGTTTTTTGCCGTAGCTAAATGTTTTTGTGTATAAATTTAAAAAAAAAAAAACAATTAGTGGCGGTTTTCTGCCTTAGTTAAATGTTTTTGTATATAAATTTTTTTCAAAAAATCCATTAGCTACGGTATAATACCCTAGCTAATGATTTTTATTGTCAAACTTAGCGACGGCTCTTATGCCGTAGCAAAATGTTTATGTATATATAATTTTTTTTTTAAATCCATTAGCTACAGTATTCTACCGTAGCTAATGATTTTTATTTGTAAAACTTAGCGACGGCTTATGTGCCGTAGCTAAGTTTTAAAAAAAATATATTAGGGACAACAAAAACCGTAGCCAACTTTTCTTTGTAAAACTTAGTGACGCCTAAGAAACCCTGTCAAGCTTGTATCCCATATACAGAAGGCTCATCATGTCTGGGCTTCGAATTTTTATATACATGTTTGTTTTGATATTGAAGGATCTATGTCTGTACTTGTTTTGTCTTTTTTACCATTAATTTCATATATACTAGTCAAATTGTGCTGTATTTTTCTCAGTAGAACACATTAGAAACAATTACATAATCTTAGCTTGCATTTATTTGCGACGAATGGACTGGGATCCTCTCTCTCTTCTTAAAAAATGACTACCTTGTTAAAAAAAATGGTTTTAGAATTTCCCAACAGTGCTAAATATTGCATTCAACACATTGAAGGGGTGTTATCAAATAATTTACACTAAACTAGTATTTTTTTTGTTATAATTTTTATTATAATTTTTTGTTATGATTTACACTATATATTTTTTTGTTATAAAGCATAAATAAGTATAACTTTATATTAGTTAAATAAGTAATTAAACTATTACAATTTATTTTTTAGCTACGACTACACAGGAGACTTAATTTATCAAAATTATGACAAAAATTACACAAAATCCATACAAAAATTACAAAAAACCATACAAAATTTGTTTTTCGATCTATAGAATATCTGAGACGAAGGTAATTTATATAGAGAGAGAGGGAATATCTGAGACGAAGGTAATTTCAGATCTCTAAGATATCATATCTTAGATGTCAGATCTCTGAGATTTCAAATCTCTGATATCTGATCTCTGAGATCTGAGATCCGAGATCTCTTGCAGCTAGGGAAAGGCGGGGAAGGGAGGGGAGAGGGAGGCGGTTGGGATGGCCGAGTGAGATCTTCTCCTCTGTGGGTTTCTTCTCTGCTTTGGGTGCCATTGGAGAAAATTGAGTAGAGAAAATTGAGTCGAAGGGGATTGGTTGAGTTGTTTGAGAGAGAATTTATATAGAGAGAGAGGTAATTGAAGGGGATTGGTTGAGTTTGTTTCACGTGGATCAGTGACGTGGTATGGTTTAGTGCGTTGGATTGAGCTAAAGTTTTTGGGTGTTATTGATGGTTGAGATGTGGTTTTGTTTTTGTGTCTAATTAAAAAAAATCAATTAGGGACGGTTTTTTTGTCGTAGCTAAATGTCTTTGTGTATAATTTTTTTTTCAAAAAAATCAATTAGCGACAGTTTTTTCCCATAGCTAAATGTTTTTGTGTTTAATTTTTTTTCAAAAAAATCAATTAGCGACCGTTTTTTGTCGTAGCTAAATGTTTTTGTGTGTAATTGTTTTTTGTATAATTTAAAAAAAATCAATTAGGGACGATTTTTTGCTGTAGCCAAAAAAAAATCTTTGCAAAACTTAGCGACTGTTTGTTGCCATAGCTAAATGTTTTTGTGTATAATCTTTTAAATAAAATCAATTAGCGACGGTTTTTTGCCGTAGCTAAATGTTTTTGTGTTTAATTGTTTTTAAAAAAAATCAATTAGCGACGGTTTTTTGCCGTAGCTAAATGTTTTTGTGTATAATTTTTTTGTTTAAAAACAATAAGTGACGGTTTTCTGCCGTAGCTAAATGTTTTTGTGTATAATTTTTTTTTCAAAAAATCCATTAGCTACGGTATAATACCGTAGCTAATGATTTTTATTGTCAAACTTAGCAACGGCTCTTATGTGCCATAGCTAAGTTTTTTTAAAAAATCTATTAGGGACGGCAAAAATCGTAGCTACCAACTTTTCTTTGTAAAACTTAGCAACGACTAAGAAACTCTGTCAAGCATGTATCCCATATACAGAAGGCTCATCATGTCTGGGCTTCGGATTTTTATATACCGGTTTGTTTTGGTATTGAAGGATCTATGTGTGTACTTGTTTTGTCTTTTTTTACTGTTAATTTCATATATAGTAGTCAAATAGTGTTGTATTTTTCTCAGTAGAACACATTAGAAACAATTACATAATCTTAGCTTGCATTCATTTGCGACGAATGGACTGGGATCCTCTCTCTCTTCTTAAAAAATGACTACCTTGTTTAAAAAAATGGTTTTAGAATTTCTAAACAGTGCTAAATATTGCATTCAACACATTGAAGGGGTGTTATCAAATAATTTACACTAAACTTGTATTTTTTTTGTTATAATTTTTTATTATAATTCACACTAAATATTTTTTGTTATAATTTTTTGTTATAAAGCATACATAAGTATAACTTTATATTAGTTAAATAAGTAATTAAACTATTACAATTTATTTTTGAGCTACGACTACACAGAAGACTTAATTGATCAAAATTATGACAAAAAATTACACAGAATCCATTCAAAAATTACAAAAAACTATGCAAAAATAAATAAATTCATTCTATAGAATATCTAAGATCAGATAGTCTGATCTCCGAGATCTGAGATTTAAGATCTTTGAGATCCAAGATATCTGAGATTCTAGATCTGAGATCTCTTGTAGATAGGAAAAGGCGGGGAAGGGAGGGGAGAGGGAGGCGGTCGGGATGGACGAGTGAGAGCTTCTCCTTTGTGGGTTTCTTCTCTGCAGGCTTCTTCTTTGCTTTGGGTGCCATTGGAGAAAATTGAGTAGAGAAAATTGAGTTGAAGGGGATTGGTTGAGTTGGTCGAGAGAGAATTTATATAGAGAGAGAGGTAATTGAAAGGGATTGGTTGAGTTGGTTTCACGCGGATCATTGACTTGGTTTGGTTTAGTGCGTTAGATTGAGCTAAAGTTTTTGGGTGTTATTGATGGTTGAGATGAGGTTTTATTTTGGGTGTTATTGACGTGGTGGAATAACACAAGGTCAAGAGTAAAAAGCCAAAGGGTCAAAATCATTTAAAAGCATTTATTCGTATTAAAATACAAACAATTTATATGTTTTAGAGAATTATTATGCATTCATATACATGTGCCAAAATCTTACCAAAATCAAAAATGTATATAGATACTAGTATTATTATGAATTCTATTCTATAAATACTAAGAAAATGACAAACCTCTTCTTCATCTAAAAGAGATTTGGACATAAAACTGATTGAGTCGAGTATTTGGGAAAAATGGTGAAATCCTCAAAACTTTATTACTTTCTTCTTTTCCTTCTCATCTTCATTTCAGGTATTTAATTATAACTTCTTCCTTATTCTTTTTTTCAATCTTCATTTTTATTTAAAAACTAACATAAAAACCTTTTGTTTTGTAGCGCAAGATATGACTTTCAATGTTGAAGCAAAACAATGTCAGATCACCTGGTACCCCTTTAGTGGCACTTGTTACGAGTATTGTGCAAAGAAGTATAATGGCGTAGGATCTATGATAAAGCTACCCAACCTTGATTTTCCATCATGCCTATGCGAATACCCATGTTGATAGCCTGATATTAATTTCTCATATTATTGGATAAATAACAAATAATTTTAGAATGCACTTTTTTCTCAATAAATATTCCATAATCATCCATTGTTCTTCTACCAGTAAGATAATGTAACCTTCAAAAAAAATATATATAAAAAATTATAACCATCAGTTGTTGTAGAATTACTATGTAAAAAATATATGATTCACCGTGTTGAATGATGTATCAAAATATCAACAATTGGCTTCTTTGTTTGATTTATTCTTCTGATTTTATTGTAATCCTATTAAATACATTTAAATGTCATGAGATACATTAAAAAAAAAACTTTTCTATCTTTAAATATAAATGCAAATACACAAATTTTTTCTGATTTTCTAATTTTATTCACCATGTTGAATGAATGCTTTGGTACATACACAAATTTGAATGTATAGATACGACCCAATATACGTTAACTTACCACTTTATATATACATCCGAATTTAAGTCATAGTGCACCCAATTAAGTTACCATTGTGTAACAACAACTATGATTCCCGTAGTTACTAACATGACAACAAAAGTAATCACTCATTTAAGTTCACAACCAAATTCCCAAAAGATGGTAACATTAAAACTTGAAGTTACATGAATGCACATAAAAATTTTCAATTTTTAGTTTATTTATTTACAATTCAAAATTTCCAAATCAGTAAGGGTTTTTTTTTTTTGGATTCACTCTTCGTTGGAGATTCAAATCAATTGGTCAAATTGTTCATCCACTAAAAGATTTGTTGCATATTGTGTTAAACAAAATAATGGTTCATCATGTTACAAACATTGTGTAATCAGGTGAAAAAAAAATGAAATAACATATAAAAAAGACCTGCCATAGGGGTCCAAACATGACACTATGAAGGGATAGTTCGAGAGTAATTAAGGGTTGTTTACCGTTTAGCCCACATTAATTTAGGTGTATATCTAGATGGGTGCTATTAATTATGTTTATTCCGTCTAAGTGTTGACCGTTAAGTCAATGCCTTTGACTAACATAAACCATTAGTTGTTTTTAAATTTTCAAAATACCCTCACGTGCCAAAGGGTAAAAAAAAAAAGAAATTCCTCCACCACCATTACAATCTCACAAATGTGTGCAAGGTGGTTTTCGATGTTCTTTTCAATGAGATCCACAAAAGAAATACTAAATAAACCCAACTCGAAGACTAACAACCACTTGTAGTTTTGAGGGTCAAGTTAATTGGTTTATATTTTTTGTTGAGTAGCATAAATTTGGGAATCTGAAAAGGGATTGTGTTGTTGTAAAGCTCAACAATATCTTTCCTTTTCTTATTGGTTCTCTTCAAGCACACTTTTTTCTTGGAAAAACTTTGTTAGGGTTTTCATTTGAAAACCTTTGTTAAGCAAATTTGTTAAAAAATAATTTTCGTTGTAAAACTTAGCGACGGCTAAGAAACTCTGTCAAGCATGTATCCCATATACCGAAGGCTTATCATGTCTGGGTTTCGAATTTTATATACAGGTTTGTTTTGGTATTGAAGGATCTATGTGTGTACTTGTTTTGTCTTTTTTACTGTTAATTTCATATATACTAGTCAAATTGTGCTGAATTTTTCTCAGTAGAACACATTAGTAACAATTACATAATCTTAGCTTGCATTCATTTGCGACGAATGGATTGGGATCCTCTCTCTCTTCTTAAAAAATGACTACCTTGTTAAAAAAAATGGTTTTAGAATTTCCAAACAGTGTTAAATATTGCATTCAACACATTGAAGGGGTGTTATCATATAATTTACACTAAACTAGTAATTTTTTTGTTATAAATTTTTATTATAATTTTTTGTTATAATTTACACTAAATATTTTTTTGCCGTAGCTAAATGTTTTTGTGTATAATTGTTTTTTTTTTAAAAACAATTAGCGACTGTTTTTTGCCGTAGTTAAATGAAGGGGAGGAGGTCGGAATGGCCCAGTGAGAGCTTCTCCACTTTGTGTTTCTTCTCTGCGGACTTCTACTCTGCTTTGGGTGCCATTGGAGAAAATTGAGTTTAAGGGGATTGGCTGAGTTGGTTGAGAGAGAATTTATATAGAGAGAGGTAATTGAAGGGGATTGGTTGAGTTGGTTTCACGCGGATCAGTGACGTGGTTTGGTTTAGTGCGTTGGATTGAGCTAAAGTTTTTGGGTGTTATTGACAGTTGAGATGAGGTTTTGTTTTTGTGTATAATTTTAAAAAAAAATCAATTAGGGACGGTTTTTTGCCGTAGCTAATAAAAAAATCTTTGTAAAACTTAGCGACGGCTAAAAACAGTCGCTAATAAAATGTTTTTTGTTGTAGCTAAATGTTTTTTTGTATAATTTTTTTTTTCAAAAAAACAATTAGGAACGGTTTTTTGCCGTATCTAAATGTTTTTGTGTATAATTTTTTTTGTTTAAAAACAATTAGTGGCGGTTTTCTGCCGTAGCTAAATGTTTTTGTGTATAATTTTTTTTTTTCAAAAAATTCATTAACTACGATATAATACCGTAGCTAATGATTTTTATTGTCAAACTTAGCGACGGTTCTTATGCCTTAGCTAAATGTTTGTGTATATTTTTTTTTCAAATAATCCATCAGCTAATGGTTTTTATTTGTAAAACTTAGCAACGGCGTATGTGCCGTAGCTAAGTTTTTTTTTAAATAAATCTATTAGGGACGGAAAAAACTGTAGCTACCAACTTTTCTTTGTAAAACTTAGCGACGACTAAGAAACCCTGTCAAGCATGTATCCCATATACAGAAGGCTCATCATGTCTAGGCTCCGGATTTTGTAAAACCATCACATTGTACTGATGAGGTGTGGAAAAGAGTAGGGGTGGGCAAAAACTGATTTAAATTCGGTTAACCGACCGAACCGATTTTCAAATTCTGTTCGGTAACCGAACCGAAATATGAGTAGAAATAAAATAATTTAAACCGAACCGATTATAAACGATTTGAACTCGGTTTACGATTTTAAACCGACCGATTTATAACCGAACCGACTGATTAATTAGATACATATAAATAACTAATAATGCATAGGTGTTAATACCTAATTAGTGCAACAAATGCACTGCAATACACCCTGTTGCACTGAATCGCTCCCTTCTCTCAAAGTTTTCAATTTTGGGCTAAAAATTGGGTCTATAAAAAAACTGGGCCTGTAAAAAAATTAGGCATGTTTTAATAAAAGTCTTTCAAGTGCTTGAGCCAGAAATTTCGACCCAACCGAACCGAATCGATCCGAAATTCAGTTTAACCGAATTCATCGATTTACAAATACAAATTTGGTTTCGGTTTGGGTTTTGAACAAATCGAATGAAATCGGTTCGAAATCGATTTAGGGCTCAAAACCTAACCGAATCGATATTGCTCACCCCTAGAAAAGAGTGCTCTATATACTTCCAACTTCGACCATGTATTTCATCAATAGAAATGAGCCCACGGCACGCCCCAGATAAAAATTAGTCAATGTTGATAAATTGGGTTAATTAGTAATAAACAAAGAATGCTTTGTTGGTAATACAAGTTCTTAGCAAAGAATGAAAAAAGAAAGCATTGTTAACACTGTTTTTTGTCACTGATAACAGAGTTTTCTTAGAGGAGAAGAAAGAATATAAAGAGATGGAGAGAGATTGTAGAGTTATTGGGAGAAGTGGAGGAGTTTGATTTAATTATTGTTTGTTGAATTATTGTGAGAGAGGGAGAGAGTGATTGTGAGTTGTGTGTGTCGTGTGAGAGAAGAGACGTGTAAAGAGAAAAAAAAAAGTTGAGGTGTGTATCGTTTGTGAAAAAGGAGAGAATAAAAAAAAGCCCAGGGAACAAGGGATGGGTATCATTACCTATCTTTTTCGAGACGAGTGCCAGCATCCATCTTCATAGTGATGCATTCATTTTGAGAAGGATGGGTGATTACACTCATCACTCGCTCTTTTTCCCTCACTCCCTAGAATTTCTATAAAAAAAAAATATGAGGCCAGAAATCTGGTTTTGTAATTATGTTTTGCAATCGAATTTTGCTAAGAGCGAAGGAGAGTGCAAGAGCAGGCCAATCATCTTTGATCGCGCTGTCCCTCGCCCACTTCCCTCACTTTCTAAAATCAGGATTTGCAATCAGAATGACTCGACTTTTGAGAGGGAACAAAAAGAGTCGTGTGAGTCTTGAGAGGAGAATGTATGTCACAATAGGGGTAGACAGTGAATGTTCGGTTGAAAAAAAAAATTATATATATATATATAGGAAAATTCTAGGGAACGAGGGAGGGACCGAGGGATGGGTGGTAACCATCCATCTGCCTCGAGATGAGCATCATCGTACATCTCAAATTTAATGTGCTCATCTCGAAGCAGATGGATGGTTACCACCCATCCCTCGCCCCATTTCCCTAGCTCCCTCCCTCGCTTTGTAGCAAAGCTCATATATATATATATATATATATATATATATATATATATATATATAGTGGCTTTGTAAAGTGTGAAGGAGTGTTTGGAGTTGAGGGGACAAGAGGGATATTTGTGGAGCGTGATGGTGCGTAGTGTTTTGAATTGAATTGTTTGACTTTGATGTTTTGTTGAGTGGGTGAATAGAAAAAAATAAAAAAAACTATTGTGGCCGTGGCGTGAATAGTAAAAAAGATATTGTTTCGTGAATAGTGTGATCCGTGAATAGTAAAAAAGTGTGAGTTTGAGTTGTTTTATTGAGTTGTATTGTATGGGATTAAAAAAATTGTATAGTTACGGTCTACTATTTGTAACTTGTGTCATTGTACCTTGATTTCGAGTTAGGGTTTCGTTTCAGTTAGTATTCAATTTTGATAGAATCTAATTTCGAGTTAGGGTACTGCTTGGCCTGAAATAACCAACCATATGGATCAGTGCCGTCGAAACGGGGCAAATCAATACGAAGGCCCTTGCCAGAAATAGGAATAATTGGTCGTTGTTGATCTGGGTGAACGTATGGTGTCGGGCGATGAGGTTGGAGATTCTGTAATGCTTCTAGAATAGTGGCATTAGTGGTCTCAAGTGTGTGGAGTTGGGATGTAATCCCAGTAACTTGAGTTGTAAGCTCATTGACCTGTGCTTGTAATTCAACAACCGTCATGATGAAGCGTTGAATCGATGAATACTGGAGTTGAGGAATTGATGAAATGCTGGAATCGAGATGAAGCGATGAATATGGATGCGTTGGGATGAAACGAGGAAGTGGATGAAGCCCTAGAATCTGGAAGCGATGAATTGATGAAGCGCTGGGATGAATCGAAGAAGCGCTGGAACTGGATGTGCTGGTCTGAATCGGCGAAGAACGATGCTCGGAATCGATGAATAACTGTGGATGCGCTGATTCGACAGTGGAAGCTCTGAAACTGGATGCGCGGGATCGACAGTGGATGCTCTGAATCGACAATGGATGCGCTGAAACGGGATGCTCTGGATGCGCTGAATCGATGATGAAGCTGTTGAAGCGCTGGATCGAAGATGAAGACGATGAATAAGTGATGGGGACGGCGGTTGCTGCGAAGGCGGTGCTGTCGCGAGGGTTGGTGCTATTGCGAAGGTTGATGTTGTGGTGAAGGGCGGTTGTTGCGAAGGGTCGGTGTTGTTGTTGCGAGGGTTGGTGATGTTGCGCAGGGCGGTGATGTTGCTAAGGGATGTGTTGTGGCACAGGCTGTGCTGTAGCGACGACGGATGCTGCAAAGGGCTCTGAATCGAAGAAGATGGCGACGGCGGTTGCTGCGAAGGGCGGTGATGTTGCGAGGTAATTTTTGTTTGTTTTTTTGGGGATGAAGATCTGGGAGATCGGAGGTTGTTGTGGAGGGCGAAGAATGAAGTAACAAGAAAAAATTTGGCTCAGAATCGATGATGCTCTGATACCAGATAATAGAGACATTGACCTTTTGATTGGAGATCAAGCCACCTAGATCCTTTGATTGGGGATTAGCCACCAAATAAATTAAATAAAACTTGTATTGCTTGCCTAAACTCTATTACATCATATGTATTTATAACTGAAAGCAAAGAATAATACTTTCTAATTGAATTCCATCCTAATTCTAATCAAACAATAACTCCTAATTCAAAACAAGCTAATATTCTCTAAATAAAATATTGTTATAACTAAGACATTCTAATCTCAAGTAAGGGAAATTCTAAATGTCGAGGGAAAGAGCGAGGAAACCAGCGAGGAAAAGTAGGTGGCGGGGGGTGAACCGTTCACCCCCCTCGAGATGTTTTCGGCGCGCGCATCTCGAGGGGGTGAACGGTTCACCCCCCGCCACCTCCTTTTCCTCGTTGGTTTCCTCGCCCTGTCCCTCGACGCATAGAATCACTCCTCAAGTAAATACTAAATAATAGGATTAGTATCCTAATAGAATCTCATCTACTTATCTCTATCTTTGATTTCTCTGGTTTTGTTATTGCTTTCATGTAATTCACTGTTGCTTGCAAGAATGTCAAAGTGGGGGGATTTTCAATATGATTTTATGCATGATTTAGGGGAGAGAAGTTTGATTCTCAATCTCGCATGATGATTTCAGTAGATCTATAACGTTTCATTTGGGATTCAATGAGCAGAGACATTCAGCTTATGTTTCGAATCAGCAAATTCGGTCTCCCCCCTTTTTCGATCTTGTTTCTCGTTGCTCTAGCATCCAGAAATGTAAAGCAATTCGAATGAATTACTTTCCAGTCCATGTTGCGATTTCTTAGCTCAAACATCAAAAGTGTCAAATGTTTGTTGGTTGTCTCTTGTCTTGCGTTAGGGTATTTTTATTTTTAGGTGCGTGTGTTTTTTGTTGAGCTGCTTAGGCACTAGCTTTTGCTGGTGCTCATGGTAATTATTTTGAGATGTTCGTTTGAATTTGTTGCAGTTGAAAAATGCCTCGCTATGATGACCGTGACCGTTATGGCCATCGCTATGGTGGTGATCGCTATGGTAGTGATCGCTATGGAAGCACTCGCCTCTATGTTGGTCATTTGTCTTCAAGGATATGGTCTCGTGACTTGGAAGACCTTTTCAGCAGATATGGAAGGTATGCAATAAGTTGACTCAAACTCGTGAACCTTTTTCCCTTAATTGATGTTTTAGGATACATTCATTGTTTTTGTAGCTTGCTTGTATACTTGTTCATGAATGGCAGAACTCATGTGTTTTTCTACTCCATTTCCATTCGGTCTGCCAATTTTTAATTAACAATCATCTCTCCAGTCTGGTCTCTTGTCCCCTGTTGCAATATGTAAATTGAGTATATTCAGTTTCCAAGTGTGGCAGTATGTATTCTGATCATGCGAATCTGACAATTGGAGCAGAAGCTAGTCCAACTTTGGTGATATGTTGTTTTGGGTCGAGTGTGTTTGTTTTGCTTGCTCTGTTTGTCTTCCTTTCTCTTGAACGTTGATGTCAGGGGCGACATTCATCTGCTTAGAAACACTTCTTGAAGTAGAGTCACGAGCGAAACTTTATCCTTCTGTTTAGTCAGAATGTCTTTGTTTAGCTACATTTGTTCACCATGCTTGTTTAGGATTTACGGTCAAGTATAGTGGGTGGTGGCACTTATACACTTTCAGGTTTCTAGGTAACTTAAGGCCATAGTCAAGCCCCATTTTGTGCTAGGTTATGTCACTATTCACCTCTGTTATCTGTGTGCGACAGCATCCCCCCAGTCATTTTTTTAACATGAATATTCTTGTTGAAGGTTTTTGAGCTTTGCCCGACCTGGAGGTCTATGGTGAGAGGGTGCCCTTGGTGGATTTGGTGGCTATTCTTGCAGAGTGTCTATGAGACTTTGGCGATTCTTTCCGTAATGTTATTGCGTGTTTATATGGAATGGCAACAATCTCAAACTTGTGTGTAGTTCATCTGTGAGGGTAAAAATATCATACCCTTAAGTCATGATGGCCTTACTGTTTCTGGCAACCGTTTCCGCAGAGTACGCGATGTGGATATGAAGCACGACTTTGCTTTTGTTGTACGTATCCCAACTTCCCAGTGTAATCATTTTTCAGATTATGTGGTCCAATATGTATTCCTATTATGGTTGCTTAATTTTGCAGTTTGTGCAAACTGTTGGAATGAATTCTAGAATTATCAGCTACCCTTTGTGGCTTTTCTTGGCCTCCTTTTTTCTTACAGGAATTTAGTGATCCTCGAGATGCCGATGATGCAAGATGTGATCTTTGTGAATTTGTGTGTATTGGAGTTTTAGTACTCAGTCAGTGATATTTGTTTGTAGGTTTGGGTTTTGATTGAAGATAGTATGTTCTGTTGTTGTAGCTATCGAGATTTTGATTTGCTATGTTTTTCTGTGAAACTTGAACTGAAAATTTTGTTGATTGACTTCGTAATTTCATAAACTGTGAATCTGTATTGGAAACACAAGATGGGAGTTTGTAACTGTAAATTGAACTTTCAATTAAGTTGACTTGATGGTATACTTAAAAAGTGACTTCCTCTGTTCTACATGTTGGGATTACTTGAACTCATAATTCTGAGACGCGAAAAACAATCTAAACAAACCATGTCAGGTGTTATTTAGAGTTTAGACTACATAACCTCATATTTCGCTTCTGTACTTGCAGGTATTTCAGTTACAAGTCGAAAATGGGATTCCCATTGAGAGCTGGTTTGGAGATCCATCAGACAATGCCCTGGTTTCATTGCTTAGCTTCTTAGAGACGCTTGTTGGTGCTGATGATGTTCGACCAATCATGGGAAAGAAATACGGCAGCATAGATTGACATGTCATTTGAGACATGGAAGTTTCTATTGGATCATTCTTTTCCCTCCAGTGCTATGTAAGAGGAAATGTATTTGTTAAGTAGCAGTACTTGTTGTAACCCAAGCATGAACACTACTTGAATAATAGCATTTTCCATGTCAGTAATTCTTATGTTAATGTTTACATTAGAGTGTTTATGGTTCCCAGAAGAACCATTTGTAGAATTCAGCTGATTGCTTTTAGCTTCTATTCTTAAATAGCAAAAACAAAATTGGTTTAACAGCTTGGTCACTCTACAATCGAACTGAGCTTATCAGTCATATACTATGGAAAACAAGCTTTATATACTAATGCAACGAACAAAAATTACAGTGTCACAATTTTGCTGAAATATTTTACAGATTCCTCTTCAACACACCAATCTCCACAATTAGAACATTATATGTTTAAAGGAACTCTCTTACAGTTAATCATCACAGCATCTCAGGGGCACTATAGACTGGTTTTGCGTTGGTTGGAGGAAAACAACACAAAGTAGAGAGCAGAATAACTTGACAGTGTTCAAGAACACTTTGAACAGATACTGGAGGGCATTGCACCGAGCTTTTGGAGATAAGGTCATGGTTTAGGAACAAAACAATTACACTAATTTCGTCGTGGAAATGGCGTCTGACCTTCTTGTCAATCCTCCGAAGATCTGAGTATCGCATCTCTCTCTTTCTAGCTGCTTCCTGGAGTGCTGCCGTAATGAGCCGTTCCGCACTTCCCTGCATCAATATGAAAGCTTTAGCCCAAAGAAAGCATTGTTAAACCAAAATAATATCCCAAGAGTTAGAAAGAAATACATTCTCCCTCGATTGCAATCAGGTTTTATCCAAGTTCACAATCTTGAATCTTGAAAGATAAAGTTTGCTAAAATACATATGCTCAACTTGAACTGATTCTCAGAGAGTCAAAATAAGATCAACAAAGATATATCTTACTACAATGTCCACAACTTTTTCATTGCTCAAGTGTTCCCATAACCCATCAGAGGCAACTATAACGAAAGAATCACATGGTTGAAGATGTAGAGTGATTATAGATGGATTTGCAGTCAAGCGAAAGGAAGACAAACAAAGCAAGCAAAACAAACACACTCGACCCAAAACAACATATCACCAAAGTTGGACTAGCTTCTACTCCAATTGTCAGATTAGCATGATCAGAATACATACTGCCACACTTGGAAACTGAATATACTCAATTTACATATCGCAACAGGGGACAAGAGACAAGACTGGAGAGATGAGTGTTAATTAAAAATTGGCAGACCGAATGGGAATGGAGTAGAAAAACACATGAGTTCTGCCATTCATGAACAAGTATACAAGCAAGCTACAAAAGCAATGAATGTATCCTAAAACATCAATTAAGGGAAAAAGGTTCACGAATTTTTAGTCAACTTATTGCATACCTTCCATATCTGTTGAAAAGGTCTTCCAAGTCACGGGACCGTGTCCTTGAAGACAAATGACCAACATAGAGGCGAGTGCTTCCATAGCGATCACTGCCATAGCGATCACCACCATAGCGATGGCCATAACGGTCACAGTCATCATAGCGAGGCATTTTTCTACTGCAACAAATTCAAATGAACATCTCAAAATAATTACCATGAGCACCAGCAAAAGCTAGTGCTTAGGCAGCTCAACAAAAAAACACATGCACCTAAAAATAAAAATACCCTAACGCGAGACAAGAGACAACCAACAAACATCTGACACTTTTGATGTTTGAGCTAAGAAATCGCAACATGGACTGGAAAACAATTCATTCGAATTGCTTGACATTTCTGGATGCTAGAGCAACGAGAAACAAGATCGAAAAAGGGGGGAGACCGAATTTGCTGATTCGAAACATAAGCTGAATGTCTCTGCTCAAATGAAACGTTATAGATCTACTGAAATCATCATGCGAGATTGAGAATTGAAATTCTCTCCCCTAAATCATGCGTAAAATCATATTGAAAATCCCCCCACTTTGGCATTCTTGCAAGCAACAATTGAATACAATTCTATCAAAATTGAATACAAGCTGAAACGAAACCCTAACTTGAAATCAAGAAATCGAATAACGTACCTTGATAGAGATGGAGAGAACGAACCCTAGCATTCGTTGTCGCGGTGCGCAGGTTAAGAGCAGGAGAGATGGGGAGAGGGAGAGGGAGGTCTGAGCTTGAGAATGAAAATAGCTCTCCCCATTCCTTCCTTCTTCCCGAAAATTTTTGATTTCCCGCTCGCTATTTTTTTTTTTTTACCACGTCACCTCTGCACGTGCTTGCCACCCTCCCTCGCCCATTTCCTCGACAGGTAGAATTCTCAAAAAATATATATGAGTGCGGCTAGGGAACTAGATTTTGCAATTATGTTTTTGAACCAGGATGATGTGATATCGTCAGAGGAGATTTTTTACAACCTCGAGATACACATAAACTTTTTGGATATTTCATCATTTTCTCGAGATCACGCCACATCACCTTGGTTGCAAAACATGGTTGCAAAAGCCTGGTTTCCTAGCATTTTTTAGGACTGAAAACTGAACTGACGGTTCGGTTTTAAAATTTTCAAACACGAAACGACCATTAACAAAACTGATCTGAAACCGAACCGATTTTAATTTATGCAAACCGTAATCGAACCGACTAAAATCGAACCAAAACCGAAATAAAACTAAACCGACCAAGTATTTTAAACATATTGTATTATTTATATATAATATATATATTATTTATTATATATATTCACTCGGTTCGGTTTAGTTGGTTAAAATCACATCGAAATCGATTCGAACCGAATTTAAACCGAACTAATCGGTTCGGTCGATTTAATCGGTTTTTTGTTCAGCCCTAGCATTTTTTAATATATATATACCAAACTATTTGACGTGTATTTAACATCGTTGTAGTGAATATTAAGGCCTAGCGGATAATAGGCAAAAATTTATGGTTGTTATAAACTCATTCCTGGCGTATAATATTAAATTTCATGGTGGTTATAAATTTATTCTCAACGAATAATATTATGGTCTTGGGGGATAATATTAAATTTCCGGCATTATAAATGTCGGCCATTCTAACTTCCAGTCGGTTATAAATTCATTCCTGGCGTATATACATGTCATCCATTTTGGAATCATGGCGTTTATAATTTTATAGCCGGCATATATATGTGTTGTTCAATCATTTTCTCTGTCATTTCTAAGCGCCACAAGTAAATTTTAGCCAACGTATATATGTTTTGCCACTAAATTGGGTTGGCGGATGTAGTTTCTTTTTTCAAAATTTAAATAAAGTCCTGGCAGATTAAGGGACGTATCCGCCGAGACAATCAATTTTTCGACGCCAGCAATCGCAGCAGATAATTAATCCGCCATTGCAAGATTTCCCTGGCGGATATAGATTTTTTGTGTGTCAGGATTAGGCATTTTCTGTCATATAACATCCGCTAAAATTGCTCATTTTTGTAGTAGTGTTATGAGGATTGAGGATTCACTCTTCGTAAAAGATTCAAATCAATGGGTCAAATTGTTCATCCAGTAAAAGATTTGTTGCATATTGTGTTATACAAAATCATAGTTCATCATGTTACAAACATTGTGTGATTAGGTAAAAAATAAGAAATAATATATAATAAAGACTTACCATAGGGGGTCCAAACATGACACTATTACGGGATAGTTTGAGAGTAAATAAGTAAGGGTTATATACCATTAGCCCTTATTAATTAAGGTGTAACCCTAGATGGGTGCCATTAATTTTGTTTATTCCGTCTAACCTCTATTTTAAGTGTTGACCATTAAGTCAATGCCTTTGACTAACATAAACCATTAGTTATTTTTAAATATCCGAAATACCCTCACATGCCAAGCACGTGATGGGTACCAAATAGAAATTGCTAGAATAATGTGGGTGCCAAAAAAAAAAAAACTCCTCCATCACCACCATTACAACTCACAAATGTGTGCAAGTTGGTTTTCGTTGTTCTTTTCAATGAGATCCACAAAAGAAATACTAATTAACTCCGACTCGAAAACTAACTACTACATACAGTTTTGAGGGTCAAGTTAATTGGTTTATATGTTTTGTTGAGTAGCATAAATTTGGGAAGATGAAAAGGATTGTGGCGTTTAAAGCTCAACAATATTTTTGCTTTTCTTATGGGTTTTCTCTTCAAGCACTTTTTTTTCTTGGAAAACTTTTGTTAGGGTTTTATTTGAAAATTTGTGTTAAGCAAATAGATAATGTTTCTTAATAAAATTTGTTAAAACTTAAAAGATAATCTTTGTTAAAGAAATTTGTTAAAAGATAATTTTTGTAAGATAAATATCTATTTTCTATTCTATAAATACTAAGAAAATGACAAACCTCCTCTTCATCTAAAAGAGATTTGGACATAAACTTATTGAGCAGTATTTTGCAAAAATGGTAAAATCCTCTAAACTTTCTTACTTTCTTATTTTCCTTGTCATATTCGTTTTAGGTATTTGATTACAGCTTTTTCTTTTTTCCCAATCTTCATTTTTATCTTAAAAACTAAAGTGAGGCTAGGGAACCAGGTTTTGTAATCATGTTTTGCAACTAGGATGATATGGCATCGTTATAGGAGTTTTTTATAACATCGAGATATACATACAATCTTTGGGAATTTCATCATTCTTTCGAGATCACGCCACGTCACCCTAGTTACAAAGCATGGTTTCTTAGCATTTTGTAAATAACTAACATATACTTTTTTTGTTTTGTAGCGCAAGATATGACTTTCAACGTTGAAGCAGAAGAATGTGAGATCACCTGGTACCCCTATAGTGGCACTTGTACCTCATATTGTGCAGAGAAGTATCATGGCGTAGGATCTATGATAAAGCTACCCAACCTTGGTTTTCCATCATGCCTATGCAAATACCCATGTTGATAGCCTGATATTGATTTCTCATAATATTGGGAGAATAGAGAGTAATTTTAGATTGAACTTTTTTTTTTCAAAATAATATAAATATTCCACAAGCATCTATTGTTCTTCTAATAGTCAAGTGGTTCAAGAGGTTCTCGCACTTCAGGACCAGCGACTTATATATCATTGGAGAGAGCTATGCAGGTAATTAATTAAGACTATTTTACTTTGTTAGTTAGAACTGACAGTGCATGTATTATCATGGAAAGCACTAATACAACATTGTCAAGCTCGAGTATCATCTCTGTAATTGTTAGCCCTATTAATATATATGACCTAAAAGAATCAGTCCTTTTAGTATTTGAGAGATTAAGCTCCTAGGCCCAATTGATCTGCAGGTTGCTTCCCCATTGGTAAAAAATGGCTAAAAAGGAAAAAATGCACCGGAAGTGGAAATAACCTAATACAAAAACAAACAAATAAAAGAAGACTGATCAAAAGAAGTGCATAGTCAAATAGAAGAAGACTCGCCAAATGCAGAACACCAAGAAAAATTTGTGCCCCATCCCTGTAAGAGTGCTAGGATTCAATATCTAAGCACAAACATAAGAAAACCAAGTCCATAACCTGAGTTTGGTTGTAGCACGCTTTTCATAGTACTCGTCCCAACTTATTGTTCCGAGACAGAGAACTTTGTTTTAAATGCATATCATGAACGATTCTTTGATCAAAAGTTTTGAGTATTCAAGTTGTATAAAGTAGTAGATTAATGGCAAATTATTTCTACTGTGGCATATATCATAAAGGATTTGGAGACTGATCGAATTAAATGTTCACTACAAAAAAACGCTAAATTAGCAACGGCAATTAGCGACGGTTTAAAAAAACCGTCGCTATTTAAACGGTTAGCGACGGCCCAAAACCGTCACTAAAATTTCTGCTACGGTTTTAGTTATATAAAGTAATATAACCGTCGCTAACCCTTTTGCGACAGTTTAAAACCGTCGCTAATACAAACCTTAGCGACGGCCTTTTTACCGTAGCTAATGTTTGAAAAAAAATTTGGTAGCTACGGTCAAAAAACCGTCGCTAAATTGAAATTTTTTTTTAAAAATATAACAAACACATTAGCGACGGCCTCTAAGCCGTAGCTATTATTTCTGTGATTTTTTTTAAAAAAAATTATGAAAAACAACTTAGCGACGGCTCCAGAACCGTAGCTAATGTGAATTTTAAAAAAAAATTGCAAAAGAGTTTAGCGACGGTTTTTGGACCGTAGCTAAAGTGATTTTTATAAAAAATTTAACCAACACATTAGCGACGGCCTTTCGGCCGTAGCTAATATTTCTGTGATTTTTTTAAAAAAAAAATATATGAAAACACCTTAGCGAAGGCTTCTAGACCGTAGCAAATGTGATTTTTATATTTCTGTTATTTTTAAAAAATATATATATGAAAACACCTTAGCGACGGCTTCTAGCCCGTAGCAAATGTGATTTTTTTTAAAAAAAATTTTGCAAAAGAATTTAGCGACGGTTTTGTGACCGTAAATTTTTAGGTAAGATCATTCTTCTTATTTAGATGTCCTCGATCTTCTTATTCTTTTTCTTCAAACCTGTGTAGATTTTCCCCCCCTTTTTTTAGCAAAACAAAACATTAAAACCCACAAAGAATCCACAGTTTTCAACAACCCCATGAGGCCATTCTTGAAGGAATTTTAGGGTTTTCAAATGGCATTCACTGATCAGGGGTTGGTCGGCTCCTGTTCTTTCCTCTTCGCGAGGTTTTGTCCCCAAATCAGTTGTATTTCTTCATTTACGTGTTGATTCAATTGTGTTTTGTTTTATAAGAAATTGGATCTGAATTTTTATTTTCATTGTGTGTTTGACATCCTTATAGTGTGCTATTTGTTTGTTCATGGTGGGATTGTTCTATATGCCACTTATCTAGGTGGAAACAAGCAGATGATGGGTCTAATGTACTTACTAGTAAGAGACGTGGGGTAGCTGCTAAGACAATGTGGCATTTCCCACTTATTCCAAGGTTACAGAGGCTATTTATGTCATCTAAGACAGCATCAAGCATGCGTTGGCATGCAGACTCACGAGCACGGGATGATATCCTACGGCGTCCTGCTGATTCTATGGCTTGGCGACATCTCGATAATCAATTTCCAGACTTTGTTGTTGATGGTCGAAATGTCAGGTTAGGATTGGCAAGTGATGGCTTTAACCCATTTGGAACTCTTAGTATTGCACACAGCACGTGGCCAGTTGTCTTAATTCCATATAATCTACCGCAATCGATGTGTATGAAGCAACCTTTCTTTATGATGTCTTTGCTTATTCCTGGACCTCGTGCTCCAGGCAATGATATTGATGTATATTTACAGCCATTGATTGATGAGTTGAAGGAATTATGGGATGTTGGGCGTCTAACATACGATGCATCAAGGCAAGAAATTTTGTGATGCGTGCAGCTATCTTATGGACAATTAATGACTTTCCTGCATATGCAAACTTGTCTGGGTGGAGCACAAAAGGCTTGTATGCATGCCCCACTCAGGGGCGGACCCAGGATTTTAGTCCAAGGGGGGCGAAATGGAAAAAAAAAAAAAATATATATATATATATATATATATATTTTTTTTTTTTTTTGGAAAGCGAGCTGGGTTTTAAGGACCCCAGAACCTTTATACAAATGAAACAATAGTAGTTATCAATGATAAAACCAATTTTTTTTTACTGAATCTAGTAACTAATACAATGCATATATCAAATTGGATCCAAGTGTAGTCAATTTTAAGCCAAAATAAGGTCACTATTGATAACCATAGCAAAGAGCAAACAAGCATAATAACTAGAATATATAACTAATATCACAAAAGAGTTTGTGTAGGCAGCCAGACTTTAAAGTCATTTTTTTGTCAGCCTAGAGCATTTTTACACATTTACCCATTCTCTTTAAAATACAATCACAAACATTATCTATAGAAGAGATAGAAATGTAAAAAACTTAAAACCTGACCAAAAAATGGCTATAAAGCCTGGTTGTCTAGAATTGAGAATCACAAAATAATTAGGATAAGTTCTAAGTGAAGCTAAAAAAAAATTGAAATTTGCGAATCTAATATGATCATAATACAATTTTAAAGAAAAAATAGTTTATATGAGGCTCAAATTTTATACGAATTGGCTAATTGTATATATTTTTAGTGAATTCTATCGTTATTATTTTAGATATTAATTTTAAATATTTTTTTTGTTAGGGTTCAATATCACTTGTGAAAAACAATTAATTTATTTAATGTTAATAATTTTTTATTAAATTAAACATTTTTTAATGTTTGCAATTACTAATAAAATTGCACTGAAAATAAAATAAAAAATGCACTCAAAGAGTATCGAACTCAGGTCTTTTACAAAAAGAGATAAACCTCTAACCACTACACCAACAAAGTTATGTTTGAATATTTTCATAAACAATTAACATATTGTATTCTACATTATATAATCGATTTTTTAAGACTAAAATATATATACTAAAAATATATATAAGCTGCCCCCCTCGCCCCTTAGTAGGTCCGCCCATGGCCCCACTTGAAATGTGGAAACAACACGTCATTATCTTAAAAACTCTCGAAAGTTTTGTTATATGGGTCATCGTCGTTTTCTAGATAAGACTCATAGATATAGACGTCAAGTAGAATCATCTACTACAAAAAAAAGCAGAATTAGCTACGACAATTAGCGACGGTAAATAACCGTCGCTAAAATTTCTACTACGGTTTTCGGTAAATAAATTTCTACTACGATTTTAAATATAACAAACAAATCAGCGATGGCCAAACAGCCGTAGCTAACATTTCTGTGATTTTAAAAAAAAAATGTGAAAACACCTTAGAGACGGCCATATAACCGTATCTAACGTGATTTTTTTAGTCAAAAAAAATACAACAAACTAATTAGTGACGGCAATACGACCGTTGCTAAGGTTTTTTGTGATTTAATAGAAAAGATGTTAGCGACGGTTCCAGAACCGTAGCTAATGTGATTGTATAAAACCAAAAAATTATGAAAGAGATTAGCGACGGTTTTTTAAGGACCGTAGCTAATGTGATTAGCGACGGTTGTTGGACCGTAGCTAATGTGATTTATAAAAGCAAAAAAAAATTTCAAAGAGGGTAGCGACGGTTTTAAAACCGTAGCTAGTGTGATTTTATAAAATAAAAAAAACATAAATGAGATTAGCGACGGTGTTGGGACCGTAGCTAATGTGATTTTATAAATTAACAAAATTTTTTTTGAAAAGAGGGTAGCGACGGTTTTCAAACCGTAGCTAGTGTGATTTTATAAAATAAAAAATATAAAAGAGATTAGCGACGGTTTGTGACCGTAGCTAATGTGCTTTTATAAAATCAAAAAAAAAATTTGAAAAGAGGGTAGCGACGGTTTTTAAACCGTAGCTAGTGTGATTTTATAAAATCAAAATAATTATAAAAGAACGTAGCGACGGTTTTAGAACCGTAGCTAATGTATTTTTTAAAATAAAAAAATAGAAAAAGAGCGTAGCGACGGGTGTATAACCGTAGCTAACGTAATTTTTTAAAAAATATATAACAAACTAATTAGCTACGGTGGACATAAAAAAACGTACCAACGGTTGTAGGGTCGTAGATAATGTTTATAAAAAAATAAAATTGTTAGCCACGGTCAAAATACTGTAGCAAATACATATTTTAAAAAATTTTATAAGAAACCAATATAGCAACGACACTAGGGCCGTAGCTAACGTTTGCAATTTTTTTTTGTTAGCCATGTTCAAAATGTCGTAGCTAAATGTGAATTTTTTGTTAGCCACGGTTCTCTACCATAGCTAATTCTTTATTTTTTTAATTATATAAAAAATAGATATATATTTATAAACTGGATAAAATTACCAATAACCCATTACCTTCCAGTCCGGTTAGGATAACTGACTTTTACTCAGGTGACCGGGGTTCGAATCTCGCAAGTGAAACCTTTTTTTTATATTAAAATTTTTATCTTAGCGACGACAAAGTGTCGTGGCTAATGAGTTATATATATATATATATTTTTTAAAAACCAATTAGGCACGGCAATTGGCCGTAGCTAATCTCTTTAGTTTTTAATTTTTTTTTTAGCTAACCAATTAGCAACGGTTTGTTGCCCTCGCTAATATAAAAAATGAAAAACGAATTAGCCACGACAATTTGCGATCGCTAATATCTTTATTGTTTAATATTTTTTTAAACCAATTGGTCGTGGCTAATCTCTTTATTGTTTAATATTTTTTTAAAAGCAATTGGCCGTAGCTAATCTCTTTAGTGTTAAATTTTTTTTAAACCAATTAGTCTATGCTGTTATTTGATCTGATCTGATGTTCTTTGATTTTTTTGATCTGATCTTCTTTGATCTAATATTCTTAGATCTTCTCTGATCTGCTTTATTTTTATCTTCCTTTATCTGATCTTTTTTTATCTGATCTTCTTTGATCTTATTTGATCTGATCTGATATGATCTTCTTTTATCTAATTTTCTTTGATTTGAACTTCTTTGAACTCTTTTGATCTTTTTTGATATTCTTTGATCTAATCTTCTTTGATCTTCTTTGATTTGATCTGATCTTATTTGATATGATCTTCTGTGGTCTTTATTAATCTTCTTTGATCTGATCTGATATTCTTTTATCTGATATTCCATCTACACAACATGTGGAGATGGAAAAGCTTGCAACACAGAACCAATGGCTTGCACCTACTCGTGTAGCTTTGAGGCAAGAACTTGCTGGTGCACAACAGGAGTTGCAGAGGTTGCAGGCCCAAGTCGGTGCTATGAAGAATGATAAGGAACAACATATGAGGGGCATCATGGATAAGATAGCTAAGATGGAAGTTGATCTGCATGCAGCAGATTCTGTTAATGCAGAGTTACAGCAGCCACATTCTGAAGCTCAAAACTTGGTCACTGCAAGACAGGAGCTCTTTGCTTAAGTTCAACAACTGACTCGAGCTCTCAAGAGGACACACACAGATACTCAGCAGGTCCCTGCTTTGATGTCAGAACTTGAATCTCTTAGAAAGGAATATCAGCACTGCAGGTAATGTATCACTGCATTAGCCATTTCATCCTTTGTCACTGCATTAGTGGACTTGACTTTTTTATTATGTGATTTATGAAATGTTCAAGGCACTCTAGCTTTCAGCTTGCAGTGCCACAACGAAGATAAAGCTATACACCTTTATTTATTTTAACTGTGTCTAGGAATGGTATACTCACTGGTGCTAACCATATTGTGTAGAAGCTACATTCATTCAACCTCCCTGTATACGTGTTTCTATTTCAGAACACGTTTCCATCACAAGCATGGGACTACTTGTCATACCCCACAATTGAGATCAATACATATGCCATGAGAAGTGGATCAGCCATTGATGGAATGATAATCGATTTTCCAGGGACTGCTGCAGCCTACAGAAGTAAGTGGTATGATTTCATTTCTCGCTCTCTCTATTCAGTGTGTCAATGGGCGTAATTTTGTTTGCTTGATAAATGGTGTGCATCTTTTATTATATAGGTCTAATCCGTGTCTCTGATTTCTTCGCAGATGTGTATTTGATGGAAAATTCATTTCAAACCAAAATACTCTTCTTAAAATAAGAATCTGGAATGTGAATTAAGAAGTGAAATTCTTTGGCAAGTGCATACATATTGTATAGATAACTAACCATTTGTTATTTAAAGTTCTGATTAGACCCAGGTGGAACTAAAACCACTGAAAGTGGCACCATTTGAATTTGGATGAACTTCATGTAGTTTATTTGACCGAGGAGTCAATTGGATGGTAAAGTCAAACTGAGAGATTTTTCACCTGTTACTTATTTGGGATTGACAAATAAAAACACTTTGGTACGTTTTATGCCGACCATAAGTGTATATTTGAAAAAAAACATATTGACGAAAATTTGACTTAGCCACGGTATAATAACCGTAGCTACGTTATACAAATCCTAGCTACGGGTTTTTCCCGTCCCTAATCGAAAAAAAAAAAAAAAAAAAAAAGACACAAAATAAACACTCGGCGCGAAAAAAATTTGGTTTCCCGCTCGTTGGATTATATGCTTGTGAAGAGAGGATACTTACAGAGGACGAAGGGGATAGAGGAAGAATCATTGAGAATCAGAGAGAGGAAGAATCATTGAGGAGAATAACCTGTGAGAGGAAGAATCATTGAGGAGAATAACCCGTGAGAGGAAGAATCACCGAGAAGAAGAACCTGTGAGAGGAAGATTCACCGAGAAGAACCTGTGAGAGGAAGAATCGTTGAGGAAGAATCATTGCAGAGGACGACGCAGAGAGAGGAAGAAGGTTTGGAAGAGCGATTTTGGGAGGACGAAGGTTAGACAAAACGCGTCACGGTGTTTTGAAAGGAAGAATCTCTGCGAGGAAAACGAGCGATTTTCAGAGGAAGAAACTGTGAGAGGAAGAAGGTCTGAGAGGAAGAACAATGTTTTGAAGGGAAGAACCCTAGATTTTCAGAGGAAGAAGGTCTGAGAGGAAGAACCCGCGCCGCGTCACCTGCTGAGGGGCCTGGAATCCTTCTGCATCAGGAAGATCATCTCATTCTTCATCTTCTTCAACTTCACGGTGGGAGAAATTTGGGGTTTTGTGCTCTAACAAGGGTTTTGTGCTCTAACAAGGTAAGCAAAAATAAAATCACAGACTCTTAGGTTTATATTGTTTATATTTTTATATTGTAGAATTCACATACTCTTAGGTTTATATTGTTTATATTGTAGAATTCACAGGCTCTTAGTCTAAAGATGGAAGTAGAATCTCTCAGTTAGGTTTATATTGTTCTGCAAATTTTAGTGTAAAGATCCAAATTTTTTATATTGTTATGAAGTTGATCAGTTATCTCCCAAGTGGATTATTTTTGGAGTGCCTCCATTTCTTTATTCATTGCTTAAGTCCACTTGGGATGATTCAGGGCTCAAAATAAACACAGTGGATAATTGACACACAAATGATGCACATGACGGGATAACCTAAGTAAAGATGCATGTGGATCCAGCTTACCACACTCGTGTGGATGTAAATGGACTTAAGTAACACAACCCAAGACTCATGGTTTGAGGTTTGGTGTGGACAACATGGTGAGAAGAGTACTAGATGGCATTCTATTGATGGGAAACAGAACAAAGTGCCACCCAACACCCACCCCCCCCCCCCCCCCCCCCCCCCGCGCTCAATTTCTTACTGTAGTACAATTATGGTAATCAATGATTTGAGAAACGAACAATAAGTCATAGTCGAGTGAAAGGGAAATTAAGACACGATCGAGGCTTAATGATGATGTGAGAGAAATGGACCTTTCTCTCATAATTGGGGATGGGGTTCCATTTGTATTAGTTACATGTGTTTTGTTTAAATGTTTAGTAGAGTGTAACCCAGTGATACTAGATGTCATGTGATCAGTAGCGCAACTATCAATAATCCATTATCTATTACAAGTAAGTGAAGGACTGATGGAGGGATTACCTAAGGTGGCCAAGGCCTTGGAGTTAGATGTGCCTGTTGGAGGCTTTGATATAAGCTCTTACGATGATGCAGTGGATGCAAATGAAACTCTGCTCAAGTCCATCGTTTTCCCTTAGTGAACCCACCCTTCTGGGTAACCAATAACATCATCACAATCCTTAATTGTGTGGTTATCTAAACCACATTTGGAACACTTTATTGGAGACCGGTTACGAGCGGGTGTAGTGGCATCAAAGTTTTGAATGGATGACCTTGATTGCTTAGACCTCATAGCAACCAAAACAACGACTTCGGGCATGACACTGGATTCAAACAAGGTTACTTGTTGGTTGCTATTTCATTTAACATGTGCATATGCAGCCTCACATGTAAGGTTTAAGTTCCTTCCTCAAGATCTCTCCATGGATTTGATCAAAGATATTGTCCAATCCTACAAGAAATATACAAATTGGACAAGATCAATCTCTATGCATCTAGTTTCAATGTTTGCTGGATTTTGATCAAAGATATTGGCAACAGGTGTTCCATTCTGTGTCATTGTATATGATCTTCATGTAGATCATAAATCTTTGCTTCATCTGAACCATCAGAATATGTTTTCTTTGTTGCATCCCAGACTTTCTTTATTGTATCATTACTATTTCATTGAACTTTGGGTTCGTTTGATATATTTGGGTTGATCCTCCATTTGCATGGCTTTTAGGGATAGAACATTATACAGAAATTTGAATATTGCATTTGAAAACCTTACAAGAGCAAGCTTCTAATTTGAATAGTCGTAAAAGATAAAGTATAATATATACTTGTTTTACTTTATCTTTTTAAAAGAATAAATTTGAATATGGATGGTGATGAAGATGTTGTAATAGAGTGTTAGCAAGTTGGGTCTTCTAAGTTCATAGAGTAATGTATGAAGTTTGATAATATGGATGGTGATGAACATGTGTGCATTTCAACTTTAATGCTATTTTACAATATGCACAGTATATGATTGATACTTATATTTTATTCAATGGTTTAATATATGTGGTTCAATCTATTTGGCTCTATGGCTGTGATACATTTGATGTTGCTTTCTGAACTTATATTTTTTCTATGCATGAATATGTACAATCTTGAATGTTATAACAGGTTAAAATAATATAGAGATGAGGCGTCTAACTCAAAGAGGACAGTTGCAATCTCGAAGAGCAACCTTATCACAACATGCTTCTACTTCACAAGCTATATCAAGTCAGGAAAGGTCACAGCATGTGTCTCAACTATCTCAAACAGATACTGTAGTCCCTGAGACTATTACTCCCTCTATTGCTGGAGAGGGACAACCGCTATCTGAAGATCAACAAGAACTTGCTGACCATGATATGAATGAAGTTGAACAACAACTAGAGAGGATTGCGGATGGACGCCTATCTACAAGGCATAGGGATGAAGCTGTTCGTATAGGTAATGTTTGCTGACTTATCGCAAGTGTAAAATTTTTTTTCTTCCAGATATGACATAGTTTGAGGAAATCGATTTTTTTTTTTAATATTCATGATATATAGCTTATTTCACTTTGGGTGCTATTGGAATTGCAGTACAACGATATAAGAAACGCAAGGGTATGCATCAATATGAAGGCCCAAACCATATAAAATTGATGGTGGTGAAATGCAATGCCTTTGGACAGCCTATCGGCAAGACAGCAGCAAAAGTATCTACTGAAATTGGTATAATAGCACGGGATGGAAGTAAGGTGCCTCTTTCACCTTGCAAATGGCCGAAGATATCACCAGATGTGAAGGACACTATTTGGAAGCTAATATCGGTAATAGTCTTGCAAGTTTAATAATATACGACATAGCACATTTTCCCAAATCGTATTTCTATATTACTTATCGTAGCTTGATAATTATTGGAATACTACGTTTTTGTCACAGGCAAAGTTCTCATTCGAAAACTGTACGGACAAAACTAAGGTATTTGTCTATCTTGACGAGTGTTTAAAATTTGATAATTAGTGTTTCTATATATCGTCATGTGATTATATTATACTAAAAAAAACTTTATTATAAAATTTGACAGAGATGGGTCCTTACTAAAGCGTGCGATTGTTGGAAACAATGGAAACACAATTTGTTCAAGGCATATCATAGGTATGATCTACCACTTGAGCAACAATATGAGCACACTGATGATGGGGTGGATAAGGCTCAGTGGCGGATGCTTGTACATACTGGAGGAGCGAAAATTTTAAGGTGTATATGTTAAGTACTGTAGTTTAACTAGTACGATAGTTCATATGATTGAAAAGAATTGTAACTGTGAATTTGTGTTTGTATGCAGAAAGTCAGTGCACAAAATAAATCAAATCGCGCCCGATTAAAGATGATTCATCGATGTGGAACCATGTCATTTGCACGTAAATGGGAGGAAGAGGTAGCAATTTTTTTCCCAATGATTTCTATATATAATGTATGTTGTGTGCCATGCCGCTCATATATTACCCCTTAATGCATGCAGATGTACTAGCTTATGTATATTATTTTAATGTAATTTGTATTATTCCAGAGAGAAAAAAACCCAAATGGACAAGAACCAGATCGAATGCAAATGTTCAAAGCAACTTACACATTATCTGATGGATTATTCCCTCAGCCTGAAGCAGCAAGGAGATATGTACGTTATATTCTATTGAATTATATGAATGTACCTAGTTAATGTGTTGTTCAAATGTTGTTAACCATCATAAACTGTATTTGGTCATTTATGGTTTATGGGTATGTGCATCTGTTTTGATGTAGTCGCAAATGGAACAACTCACACAGCCAACAGATGGCCAAGAGGGAATGAATAGGGAGGAGGCGTTTAGAGATGTGATGGGGGGGGGATGGACATGGGAGGGCCAAGATGTATGGGGTTGGCGTCACTCGAACAATGCTCCGCAATGCAGGGGGGATGAAGCTAATGCCAAAGTACGTGAACTAGTGCAATCACATGAGCTTACTAAGCAACAGCTGGTTTCAGCGCATGATGCAACTGCACAGGAGCTAGTAGCTACGAAGGAGAAGTTAGCAGCCACTGAAGCAAAGCTGGAGACAACGACAGCAAAGTTGGAGACAACGACAGCAAAGTTGGAGACAACGACAACAAAGTTGGAGACAACGACAGCAAATCTGGAAATAACCAATCGGAAGGTAGACACGTTGACCAATGATATGGAGGCATTTAGAGCATTCATGTCAAACATGCAACCTCTAATGGGATCCGCGACGCAGCCAAGCAGGGTGAGAAATTAAACTTTAACCATACGCACCTAAATACATGAATAATTAAACTTTAACCATAGCTAATTTGAATGCTGAATGCTGATTGAATGCTAAAGTGATGAAATGCTTGAATGCTGAAATGTATGTTGAATCGTATGCTTCAATTGCGTAAATGTATGCTGAATGCTGCTTGAACACTGATGCTCTGCTGTTGTGTTCTCTTATGAAAGGTAGAACAGAAAACATGCAATGAAAGAAACCCTTATATCAGTCCAAAAAGCCCTTGATGTTGTGGAAAACCATTACCTCATACATAGGAGTGGTTGACTTGATTGTCACAAAAACAAGGAAACCCATTTAATTGAAATTGCAACTTCTATGCTTCACCCCTGTCAAACACTTGTTCGTTTTTCTTAATAAACATACTGCCAGCATTATTTTTTCATAAAACAAATACAACCTTACTTTTGGAGGCCTTTGAATTTCGTAACTCCTTGTGGCATTGCGCTTAGAGTTGAGTGATTGAGACCCATGTCTAAGACAATTTTATACTGAATATTTTGATGGTTATCTTATCTCTAATGCCATTTAGATAACAACCTGGTGTCTCCACCCGATTGCATTCACTTGTTATGTCTTTGTGTACTGAGCTATGAATGGAAATGAAATCACCCTTCCTTTGGATAACTACAACTTCAGTTTTATTACTATCTCCCTTATTTTCATTGTCCGTGACTGTGATTACAAGTCTCAATTTTCTTCATCAATTCACCTGAGCAAATGTGAACATTTGTTGTCATTTGATTCGAGTGCAATCTCATCCATTGTTCACTAGGAATTTCATAAAAAAAAAGAGTTGAATGGGTGAAAGAAGCTCATCAAAAATTATAATATATTGATCCTAATTGTTTGGAACCGTTCATGACATCTTACACTTGCAACTCGCCAAGAAACAATTTTGATGCTCGGTGCACATCTTGAATGTTGGTATGCCTGCTTATTTTCTTACCAGCTCTGACTTTGCTATTGATCGTTTCATGTTGGTTACTAGCCTTCATCTGAAATATCAGACGATGTAATCTATTCCACATGGAAACACTACCTGAATGGTTTGGTCCTCCATTTTTGTTTGCAGGGCAATTGATATTTTGTCAGAGATGAAAAGTACTTTTGGCTTAAATGATTGTGGGTTGTTATGCGTAAACTCTGGGCAGGATGGATTGGGAGGATCACATGATAATCCATGGGTGCCTTTTGTGAGTTGAGCCTTAGAAAGTTACTAATACTGTTGAATTTTATCAGAACCCTTTTGAATCTTATCTTAAGTTACATACTATTGCAGAAAACAGATGCTCTTCTTGATAAAGATCTTGGTTGCTTACTTAATGGTGATGACTCCACACAAGGTACTAATCTCATTTGCAAGTTTTTTTTTTTAACAATTTTCTGTTTATTAAGCTCAGATTAAAGGTTCTAGTAAATACAAAAGCTAGATATTATGATATACAAAGTTTGAACAACCTAATATTATGATATAAAAAGTTTGTTTGGTGAAGGGAAAGAAGATGATATTATGATTTACAGAAATTGTTTGGTGGAGATTTGGGGAAGAAGATGATAGAAGGAGTGTGAGAAAAAATGACATTGTTTTAGGAAAAGAGTGGATGATTATTGTTTATTACAAGACAAAGGGGGTACTTTGGAGTTTTTTTTTTCCAAACTTCCAAATAAATGGTTCAGAATGGTTATTGTAAAATATAGATTTAATTTTAATTTTTTATATACATAAATTCCATTCATTTAAAGTCAATTAACAGGACCAAGCCCAGTGTAATGAGGTTCTTGGGTGAAATTCATGCGGGCACATGTCCGACTATCAATGTCAGCTATAGGGTGTCTATAACTAAAGATTAATAGGTTAAATGAGAGTGTGTTTACCTCACAAACACTCCTTGGTGGATGCTACCATTTGACCTTATTCAAGGAGTGTAGCTAGAAAGGAATTAGAGTATGACTAAAACGAAATAGGATAGGCTTAAAAGAGAAAAAACATTACTTGTGCATCAGCTGATTGCTAGTATTGAGAATTCTTTTTTCAAATGAAGTAAAGCTTTCAAGGCCATATAGGGGAATGTAATAGTATGGTTTTTAAGATCTTTGCAGGCAACTAAAGAATTGAAAGACAATAAAACAATTCTTTAGTAGGGAAATGTAATAGTAGGGGAATGTAATAGTCCAGGCTTCCCGCTGATCCCGTCCCGTCCCGAACCTGTTTGGGATGGGACGAGGTCGGGATGAGGTTTTTCCCATCCCGATCCCGTATGAACGGGATGGGATTGGGATGGGCATATCTCGTCCCATCTCGTCCCGTGCCCACCCCTAACACTAGATAGGCATGTTTATACATAATCTCCCATCTCTTACTACTTTCAATAGTTAATAAAATTTAAAATAAATTAAAGAAGCTTTATATTGTGTTCTTTGTTCACACTTGTGCATTCCTTCATTTGATTGCATGAATGCGTATTTCTATTTCTTTGTGCGTGTAGTATATGTGTTCGTGTAGTATATGTGTGCGTGTAGTATGTGTTCTTTACAACCGCTACGTACGGGGGTACGTGACGACTTTACCCGTATAAAACACAAAGAAAAAATTAAAAGCAAAACTTGTCGTGAAGTCCATTGCATATTTAAAGCACAAGACGAACTCATCCCAAATAACCAGCGCCCAGGAACCTGGACAGCACCCACCTTATCCTCACGAACTCTTAGTCGCAGCGATGTAGAAGCCAAAAACCGACGCTGTAACAGCGCGTACAGCAGAACGCTGACTCTGTCAGCAGTGTATTCTGGCTGCCAAGCTGAAAATTCATCGCACTCTGTCAGCAGAAGCAACTCTGTCTACGCAGACCACAATGCTGTCTGTGTGCAGAGTGCGGAATGTGACATGCGTCTGCTCCGCTACGCCGCATTCCCTTATCCGCACGACCTCTGAATCGCAGCAATGTAGACACTGGCGCTGTAACAGCGCGTACCGCAGAATGTGGGATTACAAACCTGTCTTTGTAATGAATTGATGGATGTCAGTATAAAAAAAAATGTGGTGTTTGTGACTGAGAAATGGAATAGTTTTTCAACGGAGATCGTGAGGTTTTAGTGCTTTCCATGTCTTCATTCTCCTTTGACTTGGGGAGCTAGAACATCCCCCCAGTTTAGAATTCAAATATTAGTTTTGTTTAGGGAATTTTATTATATGATGTTAGTATGTGTTGCGGTGTTCATCGGCTCTTCGTTGGGTGTTCAATGGGTGATTAGTAGGAGGGTTTTGAACTAGCAATTGTCAGATCAACATCAAGTAAGCTACAGTTGACTGATATCAGACTGAAGATGAAAAACGTACAGCAGAAGCAACTCTGTCTACGCAGACCACAATGCTGTCTGTGTGCAGAGTGCGGAATGTGACACGCGTCTGCTCCGCTACGCCGCATTCCCTTATCCGCACGACCTCTGAATTGCAGCAATGTAGACACTGGCGCTGTAACAGCGCATACCGCAGAATGCTGACTCTGTCAGCATCGCACTCTGGCTGCCAAGCTAGAAAACCATCGCACCCTGTCTTGGGGTCCTGCAAGCGAACCAAACCTGTTTCCCAGCAGACTTCAATCTCCGCCCTGCTACGCCTGAAACGAACAGCAGAAGCACGCATCGCACTCTGTCTACGCAGACCACAGTGCTGTCTGTGCTGCAGAGTGCGGACTGTACAGCCAAACCGCAGTCCAGCCAAGCTTTCACCACCTGGACTGCAATGTTACGCGTGTCTGCAGTCCAGCCAAACCGCAGTCCAGTGTGAGCATTCACCACCTTCTGCACTGCAATGCACTACACATTGCTAGCTTAAAAGGTTCGTGTTTTGGTACTTGTACAATCAATTGGCTTTTGTTCAAAAGTTTCCTCTTATCTTGTCCCTTCGCCTACTGGCATGAGTTAACTCTCAGCTTTTAGACCTATAACAACTCCGTTATCTATTACATTAGTTACTCTTATGACCTTATGCAAACCTCGTGGACATTACTAACTCTAAAACTATTAAATTTTGTTTTCTTTTTTGAATCTGTAATTTAGCATGGTTCTTGCAGTTGCTATTTGTAAGTGGGATGGCCCTGTCCTTTTTAGAGCCGCTTGTCTTAACACACCCACTGGCTGTTAGCATTACTATGTTTACCAGCTCCGTTTCTATTCCGAACTTATGGAAGTAAATATTTTATGTCGGTATTAAATGTTTGAATTTTTTTTTCTTTAGGTATCCAATTCCACCATTTGATTTTTCTGTTGAAGGAGTGACATCGATATCAGCTGATGTTCATAAGTATGGGTTGGCACCCAAGGGAACAAGTATAGTCCTTTACAGGAATCATGACATCAGAAAGGTATTACTTATCGTTTATGATACTTGCCTATGAAATGTATTTGGCCAGTGGGTCTATCTTCATCAGCTCAAAATGTTAGTAACTCGTATCTTTATTCTTATTTACTTAATCTTTGGAAGAGGATTGAGATTATTGGAAATTTTTGATCAAAAGGATATGAATAAAACTTATCAAACTCATTAGCTCTACCTATATGTCTATGGACTCTAACTTGTCCCAGAAATATATTTTGTATTGATAATCCTTAGCGAACACTTACATGATCTTGCTTGTACTTTTATATTTATCGTAGAAGTTGTTCAAGACTTTTGCTCTGTATTTTATAAAAGAAGTATGCATGTTATATATTTTGTTACTTGGTAAGTTGTGTGCTAATTCTTTTATAATTTTCTGTTGGCCGATGGACCTCTTTTATGGCTATCGCTGAACTTCTTCAACAACACCAATTTGTGGCAGGTGAGTCTCTTACTTTTCAGTTTTCAAATATTCACTGCACTTGTCTTTTCATAGATACACCGTTTGTTGGGTCCAGGGGTGAAAAGAGCGAAACCCCTCAAAACCACTTCACAACATGCACACGACATTGCTTCGCTCTCTTCATCCCCAGTCCCAACACCGTTCTCTATTCTGATCCTGGCACAAGTTGTTTTGTGAAATTTATTTATTTAATGCATTGCTGCAAGGATGGCTTAACTTGAGGATTATGTGTTTCATTGACAGTTGACACCTCGACGTATACATACTCATATTTGACATTGTTACTTTTGAAGCTCCAATTTTGGCATGCATTCAACGACACCATATTAGTGAAACATGTGCTCCAATGATTCAACATTTAGTAAAATTGTGAGATTTGGATAACGTTGTTTTGATTATTGAAAAACAGTAGAATGTTTTCATTCAGGTACAATGTTTAGAATATGAATATCCAAATCAGATTGACATGGGCTTACAGGAAAGTTACTATGTAAAATTGTGAGATTTGGATAATGTTTTTGATTATTGAAAACCAGTAGAATGTATTGTATTCAAATACGATGTTTAGAATATGAATAACCAAATCAGATTGACATGGGCTCACGGGCAAGTTACTATAGATGGTTTGAACATGTCTATCAACTTTTACATCTGATCTGTATTTTTCTGTTTTCTTTCTGCGAATCTCTCTTACTGGTAAACTTGTACTTTGTCAATGATAAATCTCATATCATATTAAATCCTCTTCTTTTTTGCAGTTACGGAATGGTCAGGGGGTCTTTATATTTCTCCTACCATAGCCGGAAGCAGGCCTGGGGGATTAAGTGTTGGGGCTTGGGCGGCCATGATGGCTTTAGGCCAAGAAGGTTATATAGATCATTGAAGGTTTTCCTTTTAATTTTCCCCCTCTTTTGCTCCTCAGTTTTCACTAAAATTATGTGGCAAAAAAACTGTGTTCTTGTAGGATACTTGGAAAACACAAATAGGATCATGGAAGCATCTAAGAGCCTACAGAAAGGGTCAGTGATATTTTTTTCTTGGAACTTTAGTTTTGTGCTTAGATTGTACCTTAAAAGAGAGAAGAAAATCACATTTATTTTGTTGAGTTTGTTCTGCAGGATAAAGAAGATACCAGAGCTATTTATCATTGGAAGGCCAGATATGACTATTGATGCTTTCGGTTCGAAAGATATCGACATTTTCGAAGTAAATGATATAATGTCATCAAAAGGCTGGCATTTGAATGCATTGCAGAGGCCTAACAGGTGTGCCATTTTTATTTTATTTTCAGTATTTGTTTTTCAGATATATAGCAGCTTTTAGAAAAGGATAAAAGAGAAAGTTCCCTAGGCTTATATAAGCACCTCTCATGTTCCAGAAATTGCAAGGATTTGGAGAACCTAATTGTTGGACTGACGAATTCCGTCATGTATATCTTTATTCATGGTCTGTGTGCCATGTTAATTACAATTAAGTTTCAAGCTTTGCCAAATTTAGCCATGAAATCAGCATATTAAAGAGTATGAAAGGCTAAGATCGTAGAGCCAACAATGTTCTACATATGTAGTCCAACTGAGCTTAGAATTACATATCTAGTTGAATTCAGTTAAAGATAAACCCGAAACATGGTTCTAAATGAACCCGATCCCGTCCCGATTTTTTTGGGTCATTTTGGGATTGATCAAACTCATCTCGATCCCGTCTCGATCTCGAAACATGCCTGATTCAATTCAATTCTTCTTCTCAAGCAATCTCTGTTATTGTCAGTCTTTTGTAACAGCAACTCAACTCTTTGGATTGTAAGAATCAAACCATGTTTTCTTTTGTTAAATATTATCTCTGATTATGAATTCAACACTATTATGCATTTTCCATTAAATTCTGCAAAGTATAATGATGTATAGTGCCTTGATTTGATTCAATCCCATAAGATAAATGAATTGTGAAGATATAACAAAATTTGCCTACTTAAATATGAATGTGTTCCAAGTATCTGCAAAGTATATGAATGTATAGTGCCTTATGATGTATGTGTTCCAAGTATCCAAGTATAATGATGTATATTATTAGACACATCTAGTTTAAATTTGATTCATTTTGGGTAGGGTGACTACAATGTCTGCTTAATTTTATATAGCTTTAATTATCGACGCATCAAGTGTACAACTCACCTAATTTATTATTGAAAAAAGTTGCAATCCGTTCCGAATAGATTGAAAAATACAGAGTTTGACTTGTGAATCAACAAATTGGAGACCATTCTTAAATTGGACAGCCATGACTGCTTCATGCTTCCTGAATAAGTCCAATTATTATAAGCATGAATGATTAATCTAGCTAGCTAACAGTATGTTGCTTATTGTTTCAGGCATGCTTCTTTAGACAGTTCTTTCGATCTGTCGTCAAGGTCGATTATTTTACTGTGAGACATGAATTTATAATGGTAAGTCATATCCTTCGTAAAAGCGAGTTACTTGTACGAATTTTATAGATTTAGTGAGTAAAACATGTTGTTTGTGATTAACAGGCACATTTGGTCCCCCAAAATGCGAATAAATTTGATTTTCAGAAATACATCAACAGATCACTTGAAGAAGATTTCAAAGTTGTAGGAATCAGTCCAGTAATTTGGTTCATAGCAGTGTTGTATGTAAAAATTTTGTTTTATGTCCCATAGACGATCAAAATTTTGTTTTATGTAGTTATTTCAATTTGAGGATGACAGTATTTGGGATTGTATTATTTTGTGATGGACAATTTATTGAGTATATAAAAATTAATTTAATTGTGTTCAGGTTTAAGATGTTTATAATTTGCCAAATTTTAAAATTAATATAATGACAAAAAAAAGTATATGCTAAATTTTAAAATTAATATAATTTAAATATAAAAAAATTATTTTTCAATTTTATTTTGTTAGCCACGGCTTAAAGGCCGTCGCTACAATAAACATTTTTTTTCAAATCAGTTAGCTACGGCTACACGACCGTCGCTAAAATAAAAATATTTTATATATTTTTTTTAAAAATCAGTTAGCTACGGCTACAAAGCCGTCGCTAAATAAAAAAAATTTTATATATATTTTTTTAAATCAGTTAGCTACGGCTAAAAGGCCGTCGCTACAATAAAAAATTTTTAATATTTTTTTTTAAAATCCGTTAGCCACGGCCAAACTCCCGTCGCTAAAATAAACAATTTTATTTTTTTTTTAAAAATTAGTTAGCTACGGCTACAATACCGTCGCTAAAATAAATAAATGTTAAATTTTTTTAAAAAAAATCAATTAGCGACGGTATTTTGCCGTCGCTAATATAAAAATATTAATTTTTTTTTTAAAAAAAATCTGTTAGCTACGGGTAGTTTACAGTTTAGCGACGGTTTTATGCCGTGGCTAATTAGCTACGGTTATTGTGCCGTCGCTGAATCAAATAGCGACCAGAAATGTAGCCACGGGATAGCGACGGTTGGTGTGCCGTCGCTGAATCCTTTTAGCGACGGTTTTGGCTCATTCAGCGACGGTTTTTAGCCGTCGCTGATTGCCATTTTTTTTGTAGTGACATGATGCCACAAATATTGTTTATTCACTCCCAGAGGATTTCCAAAATAAGCTAATGGTACAACCCAACACCAAGACCCTCATCTCCCTATCCCCTCCCATACTAACACTGTAACAACACATTTAAAGAAATCACTTTTAAGACATGAAAATGCTTGAATATGGGACACGATAATTTCAATGGGTAATTGTGGTTTTTGTATTTCTTCATAAAACCCACTAGTGATGATGATCACGATGAAAACCAATGATGCACAGATACAAATATGCGCATTGTGTCATATATGAACACGACAAGCTGACTCGACAAATTTCCAAAAATTAGGACTCAACGACATAACATGTACATTTTTGTAATAGGTAATATGAACGGAAACAATAATATATAAACAAAGAATTTAAATAATAAAACAATAAAAGGAGTATGAAGAAACAATAAGGAGTGTGAACATGAAAATGAAACCTATATTGTCTTCGTCTATGTTGCAAGTAGAAAAAAGAAAAGTAGAAAAGAAGATCTTTAAGAAGAAAAGAAGTATAAAACAAGGAAAAAAGATACAAACCGGAAAAGAAGATACATTCTATCTCAAGAAAAACAAAAGTAGAGAAAAATATGTAGAAAATAAGTAGAGGAGGGAAGACGCAAAAGATAGTAGAAGAAGTAAAGATTAATAATTGAAAGAGTCTTTCACTTCGGATAGATTAACAACCTTCATGGAGTCGGAGAGAATAGGAACAAAAATAACTTGAAACTTTCCCATCTTTGTCTTCTTTCTCCTTCCTCTTACTTTGTTGCTACTTCTTTGGTTGTTGAATGTTTGCTTGGTAGAGAGTTTGTGAGAGGATTGAAGAGGGTTCAAACATAAAAAGAAAGTTCTATATGGAGAAAACATTGAGTGACTCAGAGAGGAAGAGCAAGTCGAGTTGTGGGGAGTTGAAAGAACGAGATATAGGAGTTGCAAAAGACTTGTTGGGGAATGATCAGTGGTACAATAGGAGCTCGATAGGCTACAATACAAACAATCAAAGTAGTGTGCAAAATAAAAGAGAAGAAGAAACAATCATGTGTTCCAACTTTTGATATCTTATTAACTAACAAATACTACAATCTCCTGAGGTTGCTTAGCAAGCTATATGTCCCGGATGCCTAAATCTACATTCATAGACACTATATATGGTAAAACAATTTGGAAACCGAACAAGGAAACCTACTCCTAACAGGAAAGTGTCCATGCAAGGAGAAGTTTTCATGTTTTCAATAGAAAATTGAATTAGAAGCTTTCAGAATTTTGTAAACCTTGTAGGGCGTTGCCCTGAAGCCTGAGGCAACTCGATTCCCGAACCCCAAGTTCCTAAAAGAATATTAGTCCTTGGATGTCACTCCTCTTTCCCTCAGTTTGGAAACTGCTTGAGGTGTCATGACTTAGGTCTGGAATCTACTTGAGGTGTCATGACTTGGTTTGGAAACTGCTAAAGACTGTTTTGATTCCAAGGAATACTACAATTCCCACCAAAAGAACAAGTATTCTCTACCTACTGTGACAACCAACCTGGAGTGTTGATCCACATCTATGAGGGAGATAGAACCAAAACTAGGGACAAAATTTTGCTAAGTAAAATTGATCTTTCTATTATGGGCAATATTCATTTTCTTGAAAGTCCTTATATCCAATCATTGATACTAATATTGAGAAAAATGCATTTGATGTGCATTTTTAAATGATTATGTATGAAATTACCTGCCTAGTAATCACTAATCTAATATTATGATCTTATTTTTATATTTAAAAGCTTAGATATAAGCAAAACACATTTTTATAAATCTTTTAGTATATATCAAGATTTTGATTTTTTTAAGATGGCTACACTTTAGTAAAAGGCTCGTTTCGCTTTTCAGTTTTTGCTAAAAGTGGTGAGGGGTCTTAGTGACTTGACTACACTGGTCAAAATAGCAAAAATGTACAGTGAATTTTTCTAAGTTGATGCAAATCCAAATTCAACGGTCCATGCTAGAAAGGTAAAGTGATGGTCTTCTAATCTTGCTAAAAAATGAGGCCAAACTACCGATTTCCAGACATTAAGGCTATTTCACAAAGAACCATTCAATTTCTAAGCAATCATAGCTTGGATGAGAAAAGACTTATGATCTGAGATTGAGCATACATCAACCGAGCCGAGCTTCACACAAAGTCCTAGTTTTCACAAAGTATTCATGGAAAACTGGATTCTATTCCCTCTCCTTCATCTGAATTCGCAAGACTCCTCTATCCTTTTCATAATACTTTTCTACACCCCACAACCATAAGAGCTTTGACTCACAACGAGCGTTACACCCATGTCTACCCACAATAATCCTATGCAAAGACTATTACCATACACTCCAAATCTAAATCTTTATAACAATTTGCACCTCAAATCTCTATAATCATTTTCCACAAAGTCTCATTCAGGCTTTTATATTCTGGCCAAACAGCTCAAGCTACGATCAACTAAGGGTTAGATAGCAATTGAACTCTCACTACACCAAAAATGGCCATTAGCAACGGTTTTAAACTATGGGGGTGACCCATTGGCACGGCTTAAAACCGTGGGTTGTAGAGGCGTCGCTAAATCCTCAATAACGGCTAAAAACCGTGGCAAAATATATGTTAGCCACGGTTTTAAGCCGTGGCCAGGAATAGCTACGGCTTAAAACCGTGGCAAGACCTAGCCACGGTTATAAACCGTTGCAAATGTTTTAGCCACGACTCAAGGCCGTTGCAATAGTTAGCCACGGTTTTAAGCCGTGGCAAATTTTTATTTTTTATTTTTATTTTTTTTATTTTTTTTGCTATCAAATGACTTTTTATTACATCTTATAAGTTTTATTTCTAGAAAATAAAAATTTTAATGTGCCAAACTTAAACGAATAGAGGCAAAGTAATGTAATTAATAAAATTATACAATTACATCAAATGTGACAAACTTTGTTTCATGCTGTGCACGTTTTGTCATTTGTCAGTTGACCAGATTATACAATTACATCAAATGGTCAAAGAATATGCAATACATTTATTCTCATGGACTTGCCCGAAGAGAAAAGATTGGTAGATTGGTAGAGTGTCTAAATTGCAGGTGAAAAGATTGGTAGAATTGCTCAAGCCCTTGAGAGAGTGTTTCCTCAGCTTGTTGTGAGGACTGTTGAAGGTTGCATATGCCGATTAGTTGTTGCTCTGTTAACGTGTCTAACTGTGGCATCAATATAGAGACTAGAGAATTCAGACTGAAAAACCCAAGGAAAACATCATATCCTGCACAAATGAGGAGACAAAACACACGTCTTCAGTCACCAAAAAATTATGAAGTATATATATCTACAGGTTGAAACATTGAACAAATGATAAAAATTGGATAATCTCGAGCAAATGAAACATACCTTGATCAAAGGCTGCAAATGCTGGAGAACCAACTACTCCATTGGATACACAACTGCATACAAGTTTAAAATAAGAGAAAAGATATAGGTTGTTGTGCACCACTTAAGAGAATATCATAAACTAAGTACTACAAATGGATGAAGAAAAAAACAATCAATGTCAAATAATGTTCCATGTTTTGAGATGAAAATTAGTTTGTGCTTCATTCCAAAACACAAAGGAGTGATAATGTTCAAATCCTATACTCATTTCAAAATCTTCAAACAACAGATCTATTCAATTTCCAAATTTAATTGACTGTTACAATTTAGAAAGCAGAAACATATCGAAATGCAGAATAGGAGAAACGAAATCAAAATCACATTTACCAAATCCTCTTGAAATTCAAAATAATGTTCAGATTCCTTTAAGGCATTTTACCTTAGCTAAACGTGGCTTCACATGCAGTGAAAAGTACGGCAACTAACAATTTTCCCTTTTCTTTATATCAATTTCTCATATTTATTAGTGTACATCAAATTTCTTCATTGCTTATAGATATTCCAATTCGAAATATTATTTACCATCAGGAAAGAAAGGAGCAATACCTGATATACAATAACAAAGTTATCCTTGATTAGGTCTTCATTCAAGCCACCAAGATAATCTGACAGAACCTCTGCCACTCTAGAAAGGAACTAAAATCAAGAAGTTAAATCTCAGTGATTCACAAAATCTTGCATTTTCATCTGTTATCGACTACAACTAACCATTGGAACAAAATTATTAACAAACCTCAATTGCCATCAAAGGCGGCATTTCAACCTGAGTGCATGCCAGAAATGTGATCCCTTCGCGAACAATCTTGAAAAGATAGTGCGTTGGAGAAGCAATCACAGGTGGAAGCTGTGACAACCAAATGAGATCAACCAAAAGTCAATGCAAGAGTAAGTTAGCAATTAGCAAATTAAAGAGAATACAGTTATTACATATTTCTGTAAACCTATTTGTTTCCATATAGTGAGTGACTTAATAAGGAGACAATGAACACAACAAAATGTATTCACGGAAAAGTTGAGAGTGGATGGTAGAGAGCTTCACCAAATTAAGACTCCTACTGCTTGGGCAAAAAATAATACAGACAATTCCCTTGGTGGTGCTGCAAGCAGATATTGTGCAATCAAGTAGCTACTTGCTACTGGTGCTAGCTAGCATTACCTTTTGTAAAGGGGATCAACGCTCCAACATGGGGAAGCTCAGGGGGAACAGAAATGATGCATGTGTTCCGAGAGACACACCATGATGTAATTCCCAAATAACCAAAGCACAAAAGCAACAGAATCATCATACTCCTTTTTCACTCTCCCAAAAGCAAGGATGTTAAATGGGGCGGATAATTTCTGGATCAAATAGATCTTTTTTTCCCGTGGAAGGGAAAAAATCCCATTGCTGAGGAAAGAGGACACTCACGCGCGCACGATAATTCATATGGAAGTTGCTAAAGATGGTCTATGTTTAATGTAAAGACCAATGCAATGAAATTTTACTCTTTTTCTAATTCTGAACAAATCGAATATCAGTACCTTAGATGAATCTCCTTCAGCGATTGCATGCTCCCAAAACCACATGCATATTGAACGATCTACCCGATGTTCGGTTAATTGTTTCTCCAACATTACCTCCCTGCAGCAGAAAAATCCAAAGATAACCACACTTTTCATTAAACTCACATTTTTAGACAACCAACTCAATGTTTTGATAGAATATTTTAATGGCAATCAATCAAACAAAGAAAATGATCCTAACTGAACTATAAAAAACCCAATCCAATATTTGGTTTTGGGACTATGTTCAGCTCCAACTAAAGCATTAAGTCAATAGGCAAATCACAGTTTTGAATCAAAATTGAGTCAATAATAAAACCTCAATCTTTGTTTCTTTGGTTTCTCAGTAACCCAATTCACAATTTCACAATTCAACTAAATGGATGTTCTTATAAACTACTGATTTCAACTAACCAAAGAAAATAAATGATCCCCGCAAACAATAAAAAGCACCTAAACAGCAATTGTATTCACATAAATAAGAAAACCCATATTGTAGAGTGTCGCAGCAGCGTGTTCGCATGAAGGCCACTGCATCGCAGCAGCTCAGAACACAGCACACCAACAGGACGCTCTGCGACGCAACAACGTCCATCAGCCTAACGCGTATCCACCATCTCGCCACGGCCTTACCACCAGTCCAGGCCGCAGCACAGTCTGCAGCAACCAGTGCCCAATCCTTCCAGTCCGCAGCCTCTCCCTGCTCTGAAAAACAGGGGACACTCTGTTTTACAGCAGAGTGCCCTGCCAGCACTCGGTTCCAGAACCTACCATTGCCCATTCTTGCTGCATCTATTCTTCCCCATGGCAATTAAACCAACGGCTTAGAACCGTGGCCACTTCGTTTCCTAAACAAAATAAAAACCTTAACTTGAATTGAAATTCCTAATGCCCTAAACTAATACCCACTTATTAATAGATAAACTAATATTAATATCCATCAGTTTACTGATAAAGTTTTTCTGATTCCACCATAGTCATTACACAATACATGCTTCAGATGAATTACAACTCCGAAGAGAAATAACAAATTTATTCTCCACTCAAATATTTTTGACTTTGATAGTCCTTGGCTTGAATACTTTTGACATTTCTTATCATGTTTTATGCTTTATATTTTAGTGACTTATGTCTTATTCTTCAATGTCAAAACCATGGATGTTCAGCTGTACAAATTGAATGCTTCAATTGTATATGTGTATAACATATTAATTCAGTTATAACAAAAAGGAGTATACCTAGCTCATGCTTCATGATTACAGTTACTCAGATGGATAGAAAGAATATATAATTCAGTATCAGCAGCACTATATAACACTTGAATCTTATATACTGGCATGAAAAGGTACGATGTCACATCATTTTCTCTCAAATTTGAGTTTTCAATGGGATAGAATGAATCGAGATCATTAATTGACCCCAGACATCTAGTGCATGGATTTATTGAGGTGTTAAATTGTTGCAAACATTCTTCACCAAACCAAATATTCATGTAAATGTTCATATTCATGGAAAAGAAAGATGAATATACTGCCTTACTGACATTGTATGTGATTATCTCCACAACCTCAGCATTAGCAAGTACATGTGTAGGAGAAACAAGATTCCCATTGACCTGCAACAGATGAAGTTAGGAACTTTTTCATCCTAAAAACATGTATAAGGTAACTAACAGTGAGTACAAACCTTTGCAACCACCGTTTGTTGCCAATTTCAGTGTGTATCATGTATAAAGTTTAATTTTTCTGAGTCCATTAGATCAAAAGAAATACATACCAATGTCACAATGAAGATCACATACACACACAGACATTGATTGCTTGCATAGCAAAACCAAATTATTTGGATAATGAACCAACCCTTTATTCTAAACAAGCCATGAATTCTAGTACAAAACATAAACAGCCTAAATTAGATGAAAACCAATCTGACTGGCCTATTGCATTTGTTATTAATTTCTACAATACCCATTTCAATTATATGACCATAGAAATTAATAATAATGTTTAGCAATGACAATGTCTGTGCACTTGCAGTTTGACCATGACCCTAACACATTGCTTCAGTAATATATATAGTAGGAACACCTTGTAGTTTAATATTAAAAAAGTTGAATTTATTGTTGTACCTTCTGTTTCGATCGGCTTCCCAAACAAATAATACAAACGGCCTGGAAGTTTTGGGATTACTCCTGGAATGTAAAAAACTTGTTTTGCCACCTCCTCTTCATCAATTTCAGTCCTAGCAACAAAATAGAAGAGGGCATAAACTGAGAAGCAATGTAAACACTAACCAATCAAAGTACATAATTTCAATAGCAAAGTTGATAGTCGGTAAAAATGGGAATATGCTATTGTACTTTACTGCGTACAACAATCAGTGATCTTCTTTAAAACAACCGGTGAACAACAGATGTTTGTGTGCTATTTTGCATTTTGTGGCCTCTCCAATGACACCAAAGGGCACTATTTTAGCTCGAAATCGCACTGCCACTCTGACAAATTTAGGCTGTGATGGCCAAAATAACTGGTATTCCTCACCCTAAAATTTTAACAATAAGGTATTAGAGATTCATTACCAATATGATGGTACATGCCAAGCGTAAAAGCAAATAACCACTTAATGTAAACTGATGAAGCAAAACTTGTATCATATGAACAGTCTGACAAGAAGGGGAAAAGAGCCTTTCCAAAGGATGGGTGATTGTTGGCACAAACTCACTAGAAACATATATCAGTTTAAAACTGGTTCTGATACAAACTCACTCTGCGTAACAGGAACACCTCTCTTTGTGTGGATGCAAACAAAACCAAGTCCAAAATGTGTCGTGGAGAAGAAGAAAGACCACATGTAAGAATAACGAATAATTATTTGTAACTTACCTCTTTTGCTCCCGGGATCTCAAAGATAGATCGTGGTTTATCTTCTGTAATATACATGGCATATGCAGAATCATAGATGATGATAGACCCATTTTTCTTAGCAAACTCCACCAACTGGGTCAGTTGTTCCCTCGTTGCAGCAGAACCAGTAGGATTGTTTGGGGAGCAGAAAAATATGACATCCGTGCGTGCAACTTTTGACAAATCAGGGAAAAGAAAACCTACCGAAAACGGACTTGGTAGAAGGTTTTTAAGTCTATCAGTACACAAAATATTCCATCCTGCAAAACCACAAATATCAAAAGTGAATAAATATCAAATACCTTGATGAGAGAACAAGGTAATACATATGTGCATGCACCTTACTCCCCAGCAGAAGTTCCCCAAGAGTGTTTTGTTTCGAATTTGATCCAAGTGCCTCAAGTCAGGAGATAATCCTCCATGCATGCAAAGAATTTTTTCATCTATAAGTGCAGCAACAGGCAAGCAGTTGAAGCAGTCAGTAAATATCTTCCAAAGACGGATATTAAACTTCCTTTTGCATTCATCATAGAAGCCATATATGCGATTGATAGAAGCACACTCGTGATTTCCTCTAAGCAGAAAGAAGTTTTCTGGATACTTGATCTTGTATGCAAGCAGAAGACAAATGGTTTCTATGCTATGTTTACCACGATCTACATAATCACCTAAGAATAAATAGTTCACCTCAGGAGGAAACCCCCCATATTCAAATAAGCGAAGCAGATCAGAATATTGACCATGAATATCTCCTGCCAAACCCAATAAAAAACAAAAAAAAAACAGTTTATAAGATGATCATTTGACAGCAATTAATACTGGATCAAAAGAAAAGTCACATGCTATCATACTCTTTGAATGTGCATTGCATGCATGTGGTTCCTCCTTATATATCTCAGCTAGTACCACCTATTGCTTACACTACTGTAAATCAACTCATATGTCCAGCAAATTTTAAGTTTACAGCTAGTATTAAGTAGTCACAAAAATAAGCGCCTGAATTGTTTAACTACATGTTCATTTGAGCAACAATCGTATGCCCTGGCTATGCTTAGCAAATGCCCTGTTTATACTAATTTTATTTTAAAACTTCATCTTATAATTAATTAAGTTAATGCCAATACTAATGTAGCACAAAAACTAAGCACGCCACAGGGATTATGTTTCATGGATCTTAAGATTCTTAACAAGCTTCCTGGTAACACCAAAAAAACTATAAATTGGTAGTACGTTACATAAGAGTCAATACAAAAAATTCATGTGTAAGTAACATGAACCTGTTCAGGAGACCCATATGATATAATGTCCAAAGCTTCATTCCAATCTGTCGGGGCATTTGGACTTGCCAGTGAGCGAGATAATGGATGCCTGTCGACATGAGGCTTATAGTGACTAAGGTTTTCTCTAAAGACAAGAAATATGACAATTATTACAAGTTAAAACAGAATCTGCAGTTGACGGATAAGAAAATATCTTATAATCTGAAAGCTAGCCATCAATAACTGGCTATCCAGGAATGGTGAATACCTGGATAAGACTGGGGCAGCCACAGATCGTAATAAATTTTCTCCACTCTATTCTGCTATATCTATCCTGGAACCCATAATAATTAATATATCAGAAGCTAGACACTGGAGAGATCCGACAGATCAACAAAGAATAAAATTATTGATTATAAGACAAGTGGAAAATAGTAAAATTATTGCTATCAAGTTGTCAATCAGCATTGTCAATCAGGAGGCAAAGTTCATTCAGGTACATACAAGGAATCCATGAAAAGGAAAAGTTGAGACACCCAACAATTTCCAAAAATCCAAAATGTCAACATCCTCAAATAGCAATCAAAAGGAAGAGACTTGTAAACAAGAGAGTATCTTGAACAATACACAGAGCTTTAAAAGAAGGTACAAACCCATTTTCTCTAACCGAACGCCTCATGACGGCTCTAGCTTCCCCAGGCTTCCTTTCCTTTCTCTTATACCTTGTTTAAATCTTTGACATTGAATAAGGCCTGAAACAGTACAGCAAGATCCTGAACTGACACCATGGATTCTGGCCAAGATCCCTTCGAAGAATAATCTTTCTATTGTGGGAAAAATATCATTTTAAGATCACAATTTCTAAAGTAGAAAAATGAAGGGCCTCGAGTAAGATACAAACCGAAGAAATAGCTTTATTTCCTTGCTTCACGAAGCGATCAGTGTAACCATTTGAACTCGACTTTGCAGTCTTTAAGTTGGTTTTGGAAGCCACGCCAGTAGAAACCACTTTCATTGATTCAAATGATTATAAAAACAGTAAAAGTCAGCATTAAGACAGCATGAATGCAAAATACAATATTCCGGCCATGGTTGTGATGGTTCGTTCACCTTGGATAGCCCCAGAAGGGTGCAACCGTTCTAAAACATGAGCTAAAGCTGGCCCACGTATATCTTTTAAATTTTTGTCACCTTGAATGGCAAACAGAAAACAGTTTTCAGGTTAACGTACAATTGTTGATATTTGAACTGATTGAATCTGAAAAGAATAACCAACATGACATACAGCTTCAGTTCCAGAAACTCTCAAGACACGTCTCTGCTGCTTTACGAACATCCGATGATTTATCCTAAATAAATATTGAATGTTAGAAAGACAAGGTCAACTTCAAAGTAGATTAAAAAACCTAAACATATGATGTCATATGCTCAGATACCGCCAAAGCAAACGTAGCCTGCTTCAATAACTGTAAGGCATCAGATGAGTCAGTTAGTCTAGAGAGTTGCTTCGACAACCAATCGAAAAGATCCTTCCGCCCTTTCGCACCGATCTTGGTATCGGCTAAAGTAGCTGTAATGTATGGAACCTACAAATTCCAATAAGTGCATCATACTGACTGATATCTCCTCAAAAAAATAAGAAACATAACAGATTTAAAAGCCAAGTCGATCCAAGCAGTCACCATCTTATCAAGATGAACTCTGTGGTGACTATCATAGTTCATAATTAACTGAGATTTGGTCTTATGCCCAAATATTTTAGGCACCATCAAATCACGATTTCAGATGATCAAAGAACATTAGATCCATGTAAGTAGTTACCAACACATGGTGAAAAGAATAAAGTTATTGAGTAGTTGTAGTTTAATACACCTTGAAAAAATTGTGCATTATCAAGTGAAATAATTAAATAATAGTAGGACGTGTTTGCACCACTCTTATGAGTCTGTATGGCAAATCATAGCAGCTCAAGGAAGTCACGATTGTTTAATCAACTCATGCTCTTTTGGAGGTGAGATTTCATGTTCTTAGGCAGTCAAATATAAACTTTGAGACATGGTCCTCAACAAAAATAAATGGGGGGAGGAAAAAAAACTATAATCCTAATTATAACTAAGATTCTATGCTGCAGATGCACCCGTGAAGCATAAAAAAGATAAGATGAAGATGAAGATGAAAGTTTTAGGTAACAGAGAATTACTATTCCTAAAACAATAATAACAGGAGAATCATACCACTTCTTGTAGCTTCAAAGGTGGTCCAGAAAGTGACCTCCACTGTGGGAAGAATTCTTCAGCAGTTAATGATATATGCTGCATAAATTTATTTGAGACAGCTGGAAGCCGGAGCTTGGGATTGACCTGTGTAGAAGCAACAAACAATGAAAAACAGAACTAGGAGACCCTAGCTAAGAGAGGAGCGAACATATAAATTTCAAGTTGAGCATAGTACCAATGTAGTTCCAAACTTATAAGAGAAATCTAGAACAGATACATCCCTGCTTGGACGAAGATTTGCAACCTCAAGTGGGCATTGCACCTGCAAATACAAGAGATTGGAAGAAAAGATAAGAAGCAGTACATTGCAATGACATAAATCTTAAATATCCATAAAATAGACCTAATAATATTAGAAGCAATGCTTCTGCATCATACTATCCGTTTGAAGAAAAACTCACCTCAAGTTTTGCCATATAATCCTGCATTAGAAAGGCATAAAAGCAACTCCATCAAGCTTAGCCAAATGAAACATCATTCCTGTTATTCCCATTGTGCATTTCATCTATCCTATTTATCCTTGAGCTATCTCGTGTTGGCTCAGGTTTTGTGCGACACTGACAAGACTCAACTAATTGAAATGATTTTCCACTTCTTGATATTGCACTATATAAGTATTTTATATAAATTGGGTACCAATTGAGCAAAGACAAATTTGCAGAAACAAGAGTGCTCGAGTCCAGTTAACTGACTAGGGAAGGGCGAGGCTCTGTGTAGTAGTAATGAGACATTAGAGATAGAGAAACTAGGAGATGAAAACATAAACATTAACTAGAATGCTCCAGAAGATGTTGCCAATGGCTAAAAAGTATTATGTTCAGTAACGCTCGGTGCAATCCACAATGCTAGGACACTAACCAAACCAATAATGTTCATTATTGGTTCATCAAACCTAAGAAACACTCTATGCATCTTAAATTTGGTTCTCAACGTTGAAATCCTCATAATATTACATGATATTCTTTCCTACCAACACCCATGTGGGCCTCTTACCTCATTGCTCCCCCTACCTCAACAAGTTATCTCAAGACAATGGCCTCCCTCAACAAGTTACTTTCTTTCTTTCTAAATCTTCCAGCTAGTTTCCCCAAAATGAAATAAAATAAGCCAAAGAAGTTGTGAGCAAACCAAAATTTAAGGTTGCCATTAAAACCTGGAGAAGCAAAACAAGAAATGCACCCAAGATGAAGAATTCTACATTGAGGTAGCAGGAGCTCATATGAAGCATTAGACAAGCAATGAAAGAATGATTATATGCAATACATGTGCTGGAATCCATGTCACATGACCAATTGCATCCATAGCAGCCTGGCGGAACCCTTTCCAGAAGCAAACCACTGCTCAGTTGCCCTAAATATTGTCGGCTTCTTGGTTCTCCAGTCATATGGATACTTATGTTCTGCAAAAGAGAACACTTAGTAGGATATTTTCATAAACTACACTAAAGATATGAAATGGAATGCCTACATTATTACTTGAACGGTATTTAAAGAGGGAATAAACTCACTATATGGTTCTTCCATAATGATTGAAAGTTTCTCATCCAAGTATTTAACAACAGCAACATTACTATCTCCTAGAACATCTAAACCACTGAATCTTCCAGCCTCTTCAGTGAATCTAAACCAATTTCAAACCAGTCCAAACTCTGTTTTTTTGTTTGGATTTAATCAAAACACTCTTATTGATGCATTGTTACTTCAATAAAAAACTTGATGCATGAATGATTGAATTAGAATGTAACAACTACAAAGCACAATTTAAAACAACAAATTTAGAATGTAACAACTACAAAACACAAATTAAAACAACAAATTTGTGAGGAATTACCTGCTCTCCCTCCCTCTTTCTCTAATTTCAATCTCCAGCTCACGCTCCCTTTCTCTTGCGTCCCTGTCTCTGCTCCTCGGTCTTCGATCTTCTCTCTCAACATCCTTCTCAGGATCACTCGAATGCCTTCTCGACCGACTACTGCTCCTCCTCGACTTCTCCCTCTCTCTTTCCTTCTCCTTCTCTATTTCCCTCTCCTTGAAATTTTAGGGTTTGAAGCAAATTCAGGGTTGAAACGTGCAGAGTTGGGGGAAGATGGAGCGGGAACGCAAAACGAGAAGCAATTTTTTTCGCAAAATTTAGCCTGCGAGAAATCGACTTACTTCTCCAAACGTCCACGTGCAACACACATGCAATTTTGCAACTGTTTTTAGCCGTGGCAAACACACCAACAGTTTAGAACCGTGGCTAAGCCTGTTTTTAGCCACGATTTTAGGCCGTTGGCCATTATAGCCACGGTTTTTAGCCATGGCAAATAAACCAACGGTTTAGAGCTGTAGTCACCTCCGTGTAGCTAAACAAGCCTTTTGGTGTAGTATCTTGTCCTTAGTTTGGCATGCTTGCTTCCTTATAAAGAAGTACAACCACAACACATTACGTGCTAGATAGAACACTCAATGTCTTTCCAATCATACATGCAAGAGGATAAACTTGTAGACTCAATAAACCCCCCAATTAACTTCCCAGGTCCAAGGAGTCACCTTGAAGTCTATCAACAAGTTGTCAAATGACTTATAAACATTCCTACAACCCATCCTGCAATCATTAATACCGCTAACCCTCCATCTCGAAGCCTTCTAGGTCCTCCAATCACTAGCTTTCCTTTCATCTCCAGTTGCTTCATCCTGAATTCATCAATGAAAGCATCTCAAACTTTTTAGCAAAATGGCATTGCACCAAGAGATGATGGTCATTATTGTCGAGAATGTCACCATTTAAATACGATAGAAAGTTGGTATAGCCATACTGATGCAGGGGGGGTTTTATGGTTCCTAATTTGAGTTTCTAGGGTTTCTAATTTGAGTTTCTAGGATTCCTAATTTAGGTTTCTAGGGTTCCTAATTTGCTCTTTCAATTTAATTAGGAGTCTTTTTAGTTTCCTTTTAGGATTAAGCTTTACATTTTCTTTTAGGAATAAACTGCTTGTTATTTTAATATTTGATTCAAATTTTTCTTTTAGAAATAGGCAGTTTCCTTTCAGGATTAGGCTTTACTTTTTCTTTTAGGAATATTATTTTAGTATTTGGTTGTAATTTTTCTTTTAGGAATAGACTGCTTATTATTCAAGTTATTTGAGCATTATAAATAGAGTTCTTCCTCAATATTGTAAGAGAACTTTGATTTGAGTAATTTGATTAAACATTAGAGTTATTTTTCTGTGTTTTGGGCTATTCTCTTGTATTATTCCTTGTCAATTATTTGTTGCTATTAGCCTGCAGAATAATCACTATTCTACCCCGACATCACATACACATGACACACCCCCCCCCCCCCCCCCTCTCCTTTGAGCACCCCCAACAAATTGTTTAAAAAATGGTTCTCCCCAGTTTTGGGTCAACGAGAAGAGGCTTGGGTATTTTTTGGGGGAAGAAGACACGAGGAGAAGGAGAGAGACAGGGGAAGATGGAGTTATTTTAGCCTAAGTTTGAATCACGTGTCATGAACGTGGTGGGGTAGTTATGGACTAAGAATAAATGGCATGAGGGAATAGCTATAGTAGAGAGTCAAAATGGATTGACCTCCTGTTGACAAAAAATTGGGGAAGTAACCCACTCCCATTGACAAAAAATTGGGGAAGTAAACCATTTTTTGAACAATTTTGTGAGTGGCTCATTTGCGGCATTAACACTAGGAGTGAGTCTAAGTAACCCTTCTTAATACAATACTTATCGCCAGTGACTTTTTTACTCTGCCACTTCCTCTTTTTGACACTACCCACCTCCAACATTATTTTCATTTTGAACCTAGTATTTTATACTACTATTAAAAACCTTTTTTTTCCTATCTCTTTCCTCCTCTATTCTTTCTTTCCCTTTGCAATCTATTCTTACCAACATGAGGAAGAAATAGCAAGAATAAGAGCATCACTGCCGCTTTCCATCCGTCTCCCCCTGGTTTCTTTCCTCATCTCTTCTCCTTTTCTTTATCTCTTTATGATCTCGCAACTAGGCCTGCGGAAATGGGAAAGAGACAGGTGTTGGCGGATGGGCTACTAGGCATGACGAGGCTAGCGACAATGCCATTGTTCTAGCTTCGCGTTCCTTCGTCATGATGATGAAAATAAATTGCAGAGGGACAAAGAGAAGAGAAGAGAAGAAAATCGAAATAAAAAAAGGTAAGGGTGGTAGTGGGGCGAGGGCAGTAACGGCAGCTACTATCGTTCGTTCTCTAGAAAAAAAAAAATTGATGTGTCACTAAGCAGATGGTCATGTTAGAGAAAAATGTCAAAGAGGGAAAGATTGTGGTATCAAAAGTCATTGCCACACTTACCACTAGGCGGGAAAACATGAACATCACCAAATAGAAAATATGATGTTTTATCTTAGATTGTGCACGACATTATCTGGGATGGTGCAGAAAAGATAACTACTTATGTATAAAAAAAAAAAATTGCACCCCCAATTGAGTGCGTAATTTTTTTTAAATTGCAAAATTGCCCTGTTTATTGTGGACGCTCTTATTGAAGATACAGAAAGGCATAATTGTAACTCCAAAACTCCCTTCACATAATTAAACAAAAGTTATACAAAATATGAGATAGAGTTGATGGAGGATCCTTGGAAGAAGGCGATCAGTTGTTTCTTGTTTGACATGCTCTTTTTAATACCTGAATCTTCTTCTGATATTGATTTTAAAGTAGAATCAAGTTGGTTCAAACATTTCCTAGTTGCTTCTCGAGAAATAAGTGTCCAATCACCTACACCATGGTGTGTGGCAGGAGCATCAACTTTTCTCCTCACAATGATTTTTTGCTACATCAACAACTAAGCATCCCCGCCAAGACTCGTGTGTTCATCAAAACGCATGTATCTGGGGCGCGTCACCAACTAATTAATTTGGGTTTTAGTTAACGAGGAATGATAGCTACATTTGTGGTTTACCTTCTCTTTCCCACCTTTGATTACACAGCAAGGAAGCGGGCGAGGAAATCAGGGAGGGAGGGAGGGAGAGAGATCTGGGACAGTCCATCACTCTCGGGATACGCATCAGCATTTTTCATGCGCATATCCCGAAAGGGATGGACGATCCCTGCTCTCTCTCTCTCTCTCCCTCGCTAGCTTCCTCGACATTTAGAATTCCCCAAAATTAAAAATCATATGAATAAAAGGAAGGAAACTCCTTAATTTTCTCCTAAATCTCAACTTGGTATTTATATATCAAATAAATTTTATATAGTCATATTAGCCCCCTTTTTTTTATTGACTATGAAAATGAAAACCATCAAGTCGTTAATAAACCATTAAATATGATATTCCGTACTTATTCTATGTGTTTTGGCTTTCAAAAATCACCCTTGAAATCAATTAATTCTCCTTTCCAATTGGAAATGTCAGGTGGGTTCAAAAAATAATTGAAAATTTTTCATTTCAAACTCATTATTTTGTTGCGAGATCACTTGGATTAGTCGTGAACTCGGGGGTACTCTGTTTTTAAGAAACAATTATATATCAAACAAAAATAATTAATTAAAAGTGTATGAATATTAGTTTTTTTCACGAATAATGAAGAGGAAAAATCATTCATTGGAATTTTATTACCTATTTAATGGATCCACTATCAATAGGTAGGGCAATGAGTGATTTA
>QNQO01002311.1:0-117644 GCA_003290165.1 Berberis thunbergii
TGGAGGCCAATTTGGGTGCAATCCAAGGATATGAGGACTTGAGTGGGTAAACGGAATTTGTTTGACTTCTAACCATGTGGGTAAACAAATAACCACAAATTAAACATGTTTGACTCAAAAAATAATTTTGTTGTGCTTAACGAAGAAGAAATACAAGGATTTGTATGACTAAACGGACTTCTTTTGAGTTGTAACCATGTGGGTTTCTAAATAATGATTAATTCAACATGTTTGACTCTACAAAATGGTTCGTCACAAATTAAAGAGGTTGGCCCCCAAAAACAAGTTTGTTGTGCTTAACGAAGAATAAAAACTCGTTTGTACTTTTTTTTTAAAACAAGCTGAGGGGTTTATATGGGCTCCCTAGACCGCTGGAAAAAAAGTAGGAGATTGGTTTCATTCATGCGTATTTTCTGTCCCTAGCATCATCAAATACAATTTTCTTAATGTCTTCCACAAAAGAACTAGGAATTAGCTCTATAAACTCATTGTTAGGAAGTAGTTTTGCAAGTTTATCCGATGCCTGGTTTGTTTCCCACACTGTGTGTCGGATCCTATATCCCACAAACTTTTTCAGAGCCTCTTTAATCCTTCTAGTAGTGCGAATTGCTTCCCTTGGAGGAGCTTTATCAGAAGTGAGATAATTAACAGCAGTATTGGAGTCCATGCTAAATTCCACTCTCTGAAGTCCATATCGTTGTGCCAACTTGATACCCAGTTCTATCCCCTGAAGCTCATGTAGAAGGACAGACTGTGCTCTTTGACTCCCAGCGCCAGCTGCCACCACCAATCCATCATGGTTCCTGATTATTGCTCCATAGCCTCCTCTAGTTGCTGTCAGTGAGCCATCCGAGTTAGCTTTAAACCAGCCTTGTTCAGGCCGCTGCCATGCATGCAAAGTGGGTGTACAAAGCTTGAAATTTACTTGAACTCTCGACTTGTCAAAGAGACTTCGATTATCAGCATTATCTTCTACTTGGAGGTCCAAGACTGAAACTCAGAACCTGACATCTTCTATGATCCTGGTCACCACTTCAGTAGAAACTCTAACCTTGGATTGGAAGAGTCTGCAGTTCCTTTATTTCCAGATATGGTATGTAGTTGCATTTAGAGCAAGCTTTCTCAACACACTGATAGGGGAGTTACCAGAGAACTTGTTCTCACACCATCTCCACTCAGCATCCCAGTCCATCGGTTGGTGTTTATAGCCTAGTTGATTATGGATACGTATCGATATAAATCTAGAGTACCTGCACTTGAAGAAGAGGTGCGCTTCACAGTCTAGACCATCACTGCACAGTGGGCACATTGAGTGATCAGTGACTCCCCATTTCAGTAGTTTGTCTTGTGTCTTGAGTGCTTTGTGCAGGGCTAACCAAGTGAGGAAGCTATGCCTGGGTATTCTTCCTGTGAACCACACAAGTTTAGACCTTGAGATGGCTTGTGATCTGTGCTTAGGGAGTGGTATGCACTCTTGTTTGAGAACTCCCCATCGTGACCCCCCATCCATGTGACAGCATCTCTATGTTCAGTGTCAAGTTCCACCAGTCCAAGGTCTTCACAGATGTCAGCAATGTTCAATCTTTCTTGCCTACTGGTGTCCCATTTGTCATTCTGAATGAGTGCACTAACCTTTGCATTGCAGTGAAGTGAGGAGTGGTAGGTTAGATGTTGTGGGAACCGGTTGAAAAGGATACCCTGGGGGTGCCATGGGTCTTTCCATAGCATAGTGTCCTGCATCACCTATGGAGTGAACTATAAGTGAACTGGCTTGAGCCCTGCATTTTAGAATATTGCGCCAGCACCAAGAGGCTTCAGTTGGAGTTTCCATAGTCCAGAAGTTTTTATCTCTGATCAGATGGGACTTAGTCCACTTCACCCATAGGGTTTCCTTATTCGATACTATGTTCCATACATGCCTCTTCATGGCAGCCTTATTTGAAGTTTCAATGCATTTGATGCCCAAGCCTCCTTCAGTATAAGGACTACAGATGCGTTGCCATGTGACCATTGGCTTATTTGCGTAAGTCTCTGATCCTGACCATAAGTAGTTCTTCATAATAGTTGTTATGTCCTCTTGTACTCTTGTAGGCAGGATAAAACAAGAAGTCCAATAAACATGGAGATTGGTCAGGACAGCCTTAATGAGTGTAACCCTACCTGCATATGAGAGAGTCATGGTCTTCCAGGATTTTACTCTTTTCCTAACTCTGTCTATCAATGGGAGGCATTGGTTATAGTCCAAGCAGGAAGAGATGAGAGGGAGACTCAAGTATTTCACAGGAAGGGCTGCTAGTTTAAAATCAAGATAACTAGTAATCATCTGGAGTTCTTCACTAGGCACCCCAACTGCAAACAAGTTGCTTTTGGGGCAGTTAATGGCAAGGCCAGTGCATGATCTGAAAGTGATTAGAGCTTGGGATAGATCCATTGCAGACCTGGTACTGCGCTTGAAGAATGCAATTAAATCATCAGCAAAGCAGAGGTGTGTAATATGTGGATTTGTACACTTCAGGTGCAATCCATACTCTCCAGCTGCCACCTTGTTCTTTAGAATTAAGTGTAGGACTTCCATGACCAAGACAAACAGGTACGGAGACATAGGGCAACCTTACCGTAGGCCTCGTTTAGCCTTTATGAAAGCCTTGGGGGAGCCATTGAAGGATATGGAAATCTAGGTGTAGTGATGCAAGCTTGCACCCATTCTATAAACAAGTCAGGAAATTTTAGTTTTTTCATGACATGTGCAATTGTTTCCCACCTGATAGTATCATAGGCCTTCCTAAGGTCAATCTTAGCAGCATGTCTAGGAGCTCTCTTATCTCTGTGATAGTTCCTGACTAACTCCTGAGCTAGCATCACATTGTCATGGATGTATCTACCTCTTATGAATGTTGATTGGTCCGAGCTTACAAGCCTGTGAATCACTTTCTTCATCCTATTGGTCATGATCTTAGTAATGCATTTATACAAGACATTGCAACATGATATCGGCCTGAAGTCAGCCAAATATGAAGCATTAGGAATCTTTGGGAAAAGAGTTAGCAAGTAGGATTTACCTTCCCAAGGAGCCTCCTATTTCTGAAAAAATTCTTAACTGCCCTTGTGAAGTCAGTGCCTATGATCCTCCAAGTGGTTTTGAAGAAAAGTAAGGAGAAGCCATCCGGGCCAGGGTCCTTATCTGAGCCAATGGAAGCCAATGCTTCAGTAATGTCATTCCTAGTCACCTCTTGATCCAGGTCCAAAGCCTCCACTGTATTTATGGTTCGTTCGGGTTGCAAGTTATCTCTGATTGTAGGGTCATAGACACTCTGAGCGCCAGCAAAGATCTCTTCAAAGTATTGGATGCATTCCTCCTCAGTGGCCTTCATATCCTCTAATTTTTCATCCTGAGAGTTGTAGAGTGCTAATATCTTGTTTTTTGATTTCCTTTTATGTAAAAGTTGGTGGAAGTAGCTGACATTTTCATCCCCTGATAGCATATGTTTTGCTTTAGCTTTTTATGCCACTTCTGAGTCTGCACTGCGGGCTGCTATGGCATACTTCTGTACTGCCATTTTTTCAGTGTTTACTATTACAGGATTAAGAGGGTCAAGCTGACGTGAGCTTTGTGATGTCTCCATGAGTTGTCTGTCTATAATGACGCTACTCCTGACATTGACAAAATTGTTTTTTCTCCACTCTGTTAGTTGTTGCTTTGCTCTTTTAAGTTCCGTACAAAGCAATAGGTCGCATTACCTCTTACTGGCTGACCCCATGCAACTTGAACCACATCCAGATAACCTTGTTCATGCACCTAGTAGTTACAAAATTTGAATGGAATGGGCCCTGGATTCTTATGCTCATAAATGGTTAGGACCACTGAGGAGTGGTCTGAGACCCCAGGGTTCAGAAAATCCACCTCAGAGTTAGGCATATCGATTAACCATTCCTGGTTTATCATGGCCCTATCAAGTTTAGACATGAATCGAGTCTCACCAGTTTGTTTGTTGCTCCATGTTAAGAAGCAACCTTTATATTGACAATCAAAGAGGCCCGACTTCATTGCACATTCACCAAAGTCTATGAATTGTCCAGGTCTTATCTCCTCTCCTCTTATTCGTTCCTGGGAGTTTAAAATCAAGTTGAAGTCCCCTAGGACTAACCATGGTAGATTGTTGGTAGTGGAAAAAGTTTCTAGCTCAGCCCATAACTTCTTCCTGGGTGTATTGAAGCTGCTCCCATACACAAAAGTGAAAATACATGTAAAGCCATTTGGCCAAATTGCATTCAAGAAAATGGCATGCTCTAACCTTGAAACAACACTGATGTTCATAGCCTGTGGGAACCATAAGACCCAAATTCTCCCTCCCTGGACTAGGTCATTGTTGTCCACTGCTAGCCAATCTCGCATCAGTTCCTTTTGGATCTTGTTTTTTTATTCACTGCTGACTTTTGTCTCGACCAAGCCTATAATAATGACTTTCTATTTTTGAATGAGCTTTCGAACTTCACTTTGTTTTAAGGGGTCATTAAGACCCCTAACGTTCCAGCAAGCTAACTTAATCATCTACACTTGCAGCACTTAGGTTAGTAGAAGTTGCTCCTGGTGTATGCTTGGGAGCTCTATTGGTATGTGTTCGTCTTGCAGTTGGTTCAGTCTCCAATACCTGTAGAACCTCAAAAGGATTGCTTTTGCTTCTAGATTGTGGATTCTAGGCTAAGTCTATGCTTGCTTGATGCTGCCTCTATGGCTACTCACAGCCTCCAATCCCCTAGTTGTAACTCCTTGAGTGGAAGTGAACGCTGCCTCCTTGCGGCGGCCAACAACATGCAGTGTGCTAGGTGCAATTGAGTCAGGTGCAGTCAGGCTACATGGTTGGTTGTCCTCCTTGCTAGTAGGTGGGGTGGCCCTTGGTATCTGGGTGCCTTTCGCTTGCACACTGGGTAGAACTTCTGGCCCATTGGCTGTCATAAGTCCATCTACTAGTTGCTCATTAGAGACGTGAGGTGTTGTGTCAGCAATAGCTACTACAATCTGCATATCAGCAGTTTGTACTGCATCAAGCATTTCAGATTCCACTAGTTGTTGATCAGTTGTAGCTGCCACTTCTGGCTCGATATGTAGCAAGGATTCATGGCCATCTGTTTGTACTAGGACTGGTTCATTCATGCTATCAATCTGCAAACCTGTTAGTGTCTCATTACTTGAGTGGTTTAGAGCTTCATATGTCATTCCATTCATAACTTCTGTATCCTGCAACTGGGGTTGTACCTCCCTGGGCCTGATACATGGCTCCTCATGCTGAGCCTGGTTAGTGGTTCACTGGTTAGTCCATTGGTTTCTTACTTCATGTCATTCTCACCTTGTTTACTAGTGTCCTTATGTTTACGAGCAATCATGGTCCATTCATCTGGTGAGCCATTAGTGTTCTTCCTTCCTTGATTCTGGTTTGGCCTCTAGTATTTCGCAGTAGGCTTCAAATTATCCTTCTGTTTGGGGCATTTAGTGGAGTTATGCCCAAAGCCCACACAATGTTTACATCTTTCCAGTCGCCAAGAGTATTCAACATCCACTATGGAAATCCCCCCATCATCAGAAACCAGTCTTACCTCAGTAGGGAACTTCTTGTTCGAGGCCATCTCAACACATACCCACGTAAAGGATAGTTTAGTCTTTGCTCGGTAGCTTTGTCCAACATTAGGGGGACCCCGAATGCACTAACAATGGCTTGCAGGCCTTTGGGACTCAAGAGAAACAGAGGAACTTTCCTCAAGTTGACCCAGATAGGAATTGAGTTAAGCACCTTTACATCATCTTCCATATAAGGTTGCCAAGGTCTGATTAAAAACAATCTACTCGCTATGTGCACAGGTCCCATTTCTAGGACATGGATCTTGTCAGCCTCATTTAGGAATTTGAAAAAAAATGCCTTCTAACCATATACAGACATCTCAAATCCAGATTCTCTTTAATGATTCATTAACAAAGCCAAATGATAGTTTCTTACCAACGAAGTTGGCAATAATGTATTGCTCACATTCAATGAGTCTTGCGTTATATTCTACAATCTCGATCTGCAGCACGGCTTGGCCATCAACCATAGATGAAGGGATGTAGGATAACCTAGTCATCCCTGGTGCTGGGCAGCCAAAGAACAGAGAAGCCCAACTCAATGTTTTAGGCTTGTTGGTAGTGACGACCACAGGCTGTGCACGGTGTCCAGCCATAGGTACGCCTGCATTGAATGTTGCTGGATCAGATCTAGCAACAGGGTTATGTTCCTGGATTGTGCCAAGTTCAGCGCAGAGTCTGCATGGCCCCTCTCAAGCACTGTTGTAACTCAACGAGGAGCAATGGAGTTACTGGAATCTGGTGGAGGGGTGGACATCATCCTTGTGGGATCAGATCAACAATCATCATGAACGTGTGCAAATGAAAAACCCTAGATTGCCTAGTTCACAAACAATATCTCTCCAAAATTGCCTAGCTCTCCCCCCTTCCCCTCTCGTTTGTACGTTTTAGGCTCAATTGGAGGCCAATTCGGGTGCAATCTGAGAATACGAGGATTTGAGTGACCAAATGGACATCGTTTGACTTATAACCACTCAAACACCTTAAAGTGACAAATTCAAGAGGTTCGCCATGACAAATAAGTTTGGTTGTGCCTAACGAAGAATGTAAACTCGTTTGTACGTTGTAGGCATAATTGGAGGCCAATTTGGGTGCAATAAGAAAGTACGAGGATTTGAGTGACCAAATGGACTTTGTTTGACTATTAATCATTCAAACACCTTAATAATGACAAATTAAAGAGGTTGTCCTCAAAAAATTAGTTTGTTGTGCTTAACGAAGAAGGAAAACTCGTTCGTACGTTTTAGGCTCAATTGGAGGCCAATTCGAGTGCAATCCCAGAATACGAGGATTTGAGTGACCAAATGGACATCGTTTGACTTCTAATCGCTTGAACACCTTAATAATGAAAAATACAAGATGTTGGCCTCAACAAATAAGTTTGGTTGTGCTTAGCAAAGATGAAATACTAGTTTGTACGTTGAATGCTTAATTGGAGGCCAATTTGGGTGCAATCCAAGAATACGAGGATTGGGGTGACAAAATGGACTTCGTTTGACTTCTAACCATGTGGGTACCTTAATTATGACAAATTCAAGATGTTGGCCTCAACAAATAAGTTTGGTTGTGCTTAACGAATAAGGAAAACTCGTTCGTACGTTGTAGGCTAAATTGGAGGCAAATTTGGGTTCTATTTGAGAATACGAGGATTTGTCTGAATAAATGGACTTTGTTTGACTTCTAACCACGTGGGTAACTAAATGATTACAAATGAAATGTGCTTTATTCAACAAAATTGTTTGGTTTTGCATAAGGAAGAAGGAAAACTCGTTTGTACGTTATAGGCTCAACTGAAGGGCAGTTTCGGTGCAATTTGAGAATACGAGGATTTGAGTATCTAAACGGAAAAATGTAACATGCTTGATTCAAAAAAAATGTTTGGTTTTGCTTAACGAAGCAGGAAAATTCGTTTGTATGTTGTAGACTCAATTGGCGGCCAATTTGTGTGCAATACGAAAATTCGAGGATTTAGGTGACCAAATGGACTTCGTTCAACTACTAACCACACAAACACCTTAATAATGACAAATGAAAGAGGTTTGCCTCAATAAAATAAGTTTGTTTGTGCTTAACGAAGAAGGAAAACTCGTTTGAACGTTGTAGGCTCAATTGGTGGCCAATTTGGGTGCAATAAGAAAGTACGAGGAATTGAGTGACCAAATGGACTTCGTTTGACTACTAACCGCTCGAACACCTTAATAATGACAAATGCAAAAGGTTGGACTCAAAAAATAAGTTAGTCGTGCTTAACGAAGAGTGAAAAATCATTTGTATGTTTTAGGCTCAATTGGAGGCCAATACGGGTGCAATTCGAGAATACCAGTATTTGAGTGACCAAATATACATTGTTTGACTTCTAATCGCTTGAACACCTTAATAATGAAAAATGCAAGATGTTGGCCACAACAAATAAGTTTGGTTGTGTTTAATAAAGATGGAATACTCGTTTGTATGTTGAATGCCCAATTGGAAGCCAATTTGGGTGCTATCCGAGAATACGTGGATTGGGGAGACAAAATGTACTTCTTTTGACTTCTAACCGCATGGGTAAATTAATGATGAAAATTTCAAGATGTTGGCCTCAACAAATAAGTTTGGTTAGGCTTAACAAAAATGGAATACTCGTTTGTACGTTGTATGCTCAATTGGAGGCCAATTTGGGTGCTATCCGATAATACGAGGGTTTATGTGACTAAACGGACTTCGTTTGACTTCTAACCACGAGGGTACCTAATAACGACAAATGAAACATGTTTGACTTTACAAAAATGTTTTGTTGTTATTAACAAATAAGGAAAACTCGTTTGTAAGTTGTTGGAGGCCAATTTGGGTGCAATCCGAGGATACGAGGATTTGAGTATATAAATGGACATCGTTTGACTTCTGACCACGTGGGTACCTAAATAATGATAAATGAAAAATGTTTGACTTGACAAAAATGTTTTGTTGTGTTTCACAAATAAGGAAAACTCATTTGTAAGTTGTTGGAGGCATATTTGGGTGCAATCCGAGTACATGAGGATTTGAGTGGCCAAACGGACTTCGTTTGACTTCTAACCATGTGGTACCCAAATACCCACAAATTAAACTTGTTTGAATCGAAAACAATGTTTGGTTGAACTTAACGAAGAAGGAATACTCATTTGTACGTTGTAGGCCTAATTGAAAGCCAATTTGGGAGCTATTCGAGAATACGAGGATTTGTGCGACTAAAACGGACTTCGTTTGAGTTTTAACAATGTGGGTTCCTAAATAATAATGAATGCAACATGTTTGACTATACAAAATGTTTCGTTGTGCTTAACGAAGAAGGAAAACTTGTTTGTATGTTATAGGCTCAACTGAAGGGCAATTTGGGTGCAATACGAGAACACATGGATTTGAGTATCTAAACGAAATGGTTTGACTTGTAACCACGTGGGTACCTAAATGATGACAAACGAATTGTGCTTGATTCAACAAAATTGTTTGGTTTTGCATAACAAAGAAGGAAAACTTGTTTGTACGTTATAGGCTCAATTGATGGACAATTTCAGTGCAATCCGAGAATATGAGGATTTGAGTATATCTAAATGGACAAACGTAACATGCTTGGCTCAACAAAAATGTTTGGTTTTGCTTAACAAAGAAGGAAAATTCATTTATATGTTGTAGAATCAATTGGAGGCCAATTTGTGTGCAATACAAAAATACGGGGGTTTGAGTGACAAAATGGACTTCGTTTGACTACTTACCACTCAAACACATTAATAATGACAAATGCAAGAGGTTGGCCTCAACAAATAAGTTTGGTTGTGCTTAACGAAGAATGTAAACTCGTTTGTACGTTGTAGGCTTCATTGGAGGCCAATTTGGGTGCAATAAGAAAGTACGAGGATTTGAGTGACCAAATGGACTTTGTTTGGCTATTAACCACTCGAACACCTTAATAATGCAAATTAAAGAGGCTGGCCTAAAAAAATAAGTTTTTGTGCTTAACGAAGAAGGAAAACTCGTTTGTACGTTTTAGGCTCAATTGGAGGCCAATTTGGGTGCTATTCGAGAATACGAGGATTTGTGGGTCTAAACAGACTTCGTTTGACTTTTAACCATGTGGGTTCCTAAATAATGATGAATGGAACATGTTTGACTCTACCACAAGTTTCATTGTTTTTAATGCAGAAGGAAAACTTGTTTGTACGTTATAGGCTCAACTGAAGGGCAATTTGGGTGCAATCAGATAATACATGGATTTGAGTATCTAAACTGACTTCGTTTGACTTCTAACCATGATGGTACCTGAATAATGACCAACAAAACGTGCTTCATTCAACAAAAATGTTGGGGTTTGCTTAACGAAGAAGGAAAACTTCTTTGTACGTTGTAGACTGAATTGGAGGCCAATTTGGGTGCAATACGAAATTACGAGGGTGGCATCAAAAAATAAGTTTGGTTGTTCTTGACAATGAAGGAAAAATTGTTTGTACATTTTAGGCTCAATTGGAGACCAACCCGGGTGCAATCCGAGAATACAAGGATTTCAGTGACCACATGGACATTGTTTGACTTCTAATCGCTTGAACACCTTAATAATGAAGAATGCAAGATGTTGGCCACAACAAATAAGTTTGGTTGTGTTTAATAAAGATGGAATACTCGTTTGTATGTTGAATGCTCAATTGGAGGCCAATTTGGGTGCTATCCAAGAATACGTGGATTGGGGTGACAAAATGGACTTCGTTTGACTTCTAACTGCGTGGGTAAATTAATGATGACAAATTCAAGATGTTGGCCTCAACAAATAGGTTTGGTTGGGCTTAACGAAGATGGAATACTCGTTTGTATGTTGTAGGCTCAATTGGAGGCCAATTTGAGTGCTATCCGTTAATACGAGGGGCTTTGTGTGACTAAACGGACTTCGTTTGACTTCTAACCATGGGGGTACCTAATAACGACAAATGAAACATGTTTGACTTTACAAAAATGTTTTGTTATTCTTAACAAGTAAGGAAAACTCATTTGTAAGTTGTTGGAGGCCAATTTGGGTGCAATCCGAGGATACGAGGATTTGAGTATCTAAATGGACATCGTTTGACTTCTAACCACGTGGGTACCTAAATAATGATAAATGAAACATGTTTGACTTAACAAAATGTTTTGTTGTGCTTCACTAATAAGGAAAACTCGTTTGTAAGTTGTTGGAGGCATATTTGGGTGCAATCCAAGAATATGAGGATTTGAGTGGCCAAACAGACTTTGTTTGACTTCTAACCATGTGGTACCCAAATAACAACAAATTAAACTTGTTTGACTAAAAAACAATGTTTGGTTGAGCTTAACGAAGAAGAAACAATGTTTGATTGAGATTAATGAAGAATATGAGGACTTCGTTTGACTTCTAACAAAGTTTTGTAGACTAAATTGGAGGCCAATTTTGGTGCAATATGAAACTATGAGGATTTGAGTGACCAAATGGACTTCGTTTGACTACTAAAAGCTCAAACGTCTTAATAATGAAAAATTCAAGAGGGTGGCCTCAAAAAATAAGTTTGGTTGTTCTTGATGAAGAAGGAAAAATTGTTTGTACGTATTAGGCTCAATTGGAGACCAATCCGGGTGCAATCCGAGAATACGAGGATTTCAGTGACCACATGGACATCGTTTGACTTCTAATCGCTTCACAACCTTAATAATGAAAAATGAAAGATGTTGGCCTCAACAAATAAGATGTTGTAGGCTCAAATCCTCGTATTCTAGGATTGCACCCAAGTAGGCCCCCAATTGATCCTACAACGTACAAACAAGTTTTCTATCTTCGTTAAGCACAACCAAACATATTTATTAAGGCCAACATCTTTCATTTATCATTATTTAGGTACCCACTCTGTTAGAAGTAAAATGAAGTCCATTTCATCACTCAAATCCTCGTATTCTCGAATTGCACCCAAATTGGTCTCCAATAAAGCCTACAACGTACATTCGAGATTCTTTCTTCGTTAGGCACAAACAAACATTTTTATTGGGTCAATCATGTTGCATTTGTTTTTATTTATGTACCCACACTGGTAGAATACAAATGAAGTCCATTTGGTCACTCAAATCCTCGTTTTCTCGGATTGAATCCAAATTGCCCTACATGTTACCCTACAACGTACAAACGAGTTTTCTGTCTTCGTTAAGAACAAACAAACTTATTTCTTAAAAAAAATCTTGCATTTGTCAATGTGAAGGTGTTCGAGCGGTTAGTAGTCAACGAAGTCCATATGGTCACCCAAATCTTCGTATTCTCATATTGCACCGAAATTGGCTACCAATTGAGTCTAGGACGTACAAACGAGTTTTTCTTCTTAGTTATGCACAACCAAACATTTGTGTTGGGTCAAGCATGTTTCATTTGTCGCTATTTAGGTTCCCATGGGGTTAGAAGTCACACGAAGTCCGTTTAGTCACTCAAATCCTCGTATTCTCGGATTGCATCCAAATTGCCCTACAGTTGACCCTACAACATACAAACCAGTTTTCCGTCTTTGTTAAGCACAACCAAACTTATTTCTTGAGAAAAAACTCTTGCATTTGTCAATATGAAGATGTTCGAGCGGTTAGTAGTCAAACAAAGTCCAGATGGTCACTCAAATCTTTGTATTCTCATATTGCACCGAAATTGGCCTCCAATTGAGTCTACGACGTACAAACGAGTTTTCCTTCTTAGTTATGCAGAGCCAAACATTTATGTTGGGTCAAGCATGTTTCATTTGTCGTTATTTAGGTACCTACGGGGTTATAAATCACACGAAGTCCGTTTAGTCACTCAAATCCTCGTATTCTCGGATTGCATCCAAATTTCTCTACAGTTGACCCTACAACATGCAAAAGAGTTTTTCGTCATCGTTAAGCACAACCAAACTTATATGTTGATAAAAAAAATTCTTGAATTTTTCAATATTAAGGTGTTGGAGCGGTTAGTAGTGAAACGAAGTCCATTTGGTCACTCAAATCTTCGTATTCTCATATTGCACCAAATTTGCCTCCAATTGAGTCAACAACGTACGAACAAGTTTTTCTTCTTCGTTAAGTACAACCAAACATTTTTGTTGAGTCAACCAATTTTCATTTTTGTAATTTAGGTACCCACGGGGTTAGAAGTGAAATGAAGTCCGTTTGGTCACTCAAATCCATGTATTCTTGGATTGTACCCAAATAGCCCTACAATTGACCCTACAACGTACAAATGAGTTTTCTGTCATCTTTAAAGACAACCAAACTTATTTGTTGAGGAAAAACTCTTGAATTTGTCAATATTAAGGTGTTCGAGCAGTTAGTGGTGAAACAAAGTCTATTTGGTCACTCAAATCTTGGTATTCTCATATTGCACCCAAATTTGCCTCCAATTGAGTCTACAACGTACAAACGAGTTTTTCTTCTTCGTTAAGCACAACCAAACATTTTTGTTGAGTCAAGCATGTTTCATTTGTTGTAATGTAGGAACCCACGGGGTCAGAAGTCAAATGAAGTCCCTTTGGTCACTCAAATTCTCGTATTCTCGGATTGCACCCAAAATGCCCTACACTTTAGCCTACAACGTTCAAACGAGTTTTCCTTTTCCATTAAGCAAAAACAAACGTATTTTTTGAAGCCAACATCTTTCATTTGTCATTATTAGGGGACCCAATTGTTAGATGCCAAATGAAGTCCATTTAGTCACACAAATCCTAGTATTCTGAGGTAGCGCCCAAATTGGCCTCCTATTGAGCCTACTACTTACTAACGATTTCTCCTTCTTCATTAAGCACAACAAAACTTATTAGTTGAGTAAAAAATCTTGAATTTGTCGTTATTAAATAACCCACATGGTTAAAAGTCAAACGAATTCCATTTTGTCGTTCAAATCTTCGTATTATCTGATAGCACCCAAATTGGCCTCCAATTGAGCCTACATCGTACAAACGAGTATTCCATTTTTGTTAAGCACAACCAAACGTATTTGTTGGGGACAACATCTTGCATTGTTCATTTTTAAGGATTTCAAGTGGTTAGAAGTAAAACAAAGTCCATTTGGTCATTCAAATCCTTGTATTCTAGGATTGCACCCAAGTTGGCCCCCAATTGAGCCTATAACGTACAAACGAGTTTTCTATATTCATTAAGCACAACCAAACATATTTATTGAGGCCAACATCTTTCATTTATAGTTATTTAAGTACCCACTCCGTTAGAAGTAAAACGAAGTCCATTTCGTCACTCAAATATTCGTATTCTCGGATTGCACCCAAATTGGTCTCCAATAGAGCCTACAACGTACATTCGAGTTTTTTTCTTCGTTAAGCACAACCAAACATTTTTGTTGGGTCAATCATGTTTCATTTGTCGTTATTTACGTACCCACATGGGTGGAATACAAATGAAGTCCATTTGGTCACTCAAATCCTCGTATTCTCGGATTGAACCCAAATTGCCCCTTAGTTTACCCCACAACGTACAAACGAGTTTTTCATCTTCGTTAAGCAGAAACAAACTTATTTCTTGAAAAAAAACTCTTGGATTTGTAAATATGAACGTGTTCGAGCGGTTAATAGTAAAACCAAGTCCATATGGTCACTCAAATCTTCGTATTCTCATGTTGCATAGAAATTGGCCTCCAATTGTGTCTACATTGTACAAACGAGTTTTCCTTCTTAGTTATGCACAAAAAAACATTTGTGTTGGGTCAAGCATGTTTTATTTGTCGTTATTTAGGTACCCACGGGGTTAGAAGTCACACGAAGTCCGTTTAGTCACTTAAATCCTAGCATTCTCGGAATGCATCCAAATTGCCCTATAGTTGACCATACAACGTACAAACGAGTTTTTCGTCTTCGTTAAGCACAACCAAACTTATATTTTTGTAAAAAACTTTTGAATTTTTCAATATTAATTTGTTTGAGCAGTTAGTACTGAAACGAAGTCCATTTGGTCACTCAAATCTTCGTATTTTCATATTGCACCCAAATTTGCCTCAAATTCAGTCTACAACGTACAAACGAGTTTTCCTTCTTCGTTAAGCACAACCAAACATTTTTTGGGGCCAACATCTTTCATTTGTCATTATTAGGGGACCCAATGGTAAGAACTCAAATGAAGTCCGTTTAATCACACAAATCCTCATATTTGGATATAGCACCCAAATTGGCCTCTTATTGAGCCTACTACTTACTAACGATTCCTCCTTCTTCATTAAGCACAACAAAACTTATTAGTTGTGGCCAAAATCTTGAATTTGTCGTTATTAAGGAACCCACATGGTTAGAAGTCAAACGAAGTCCATTTTGCCACTCAAATTTTCGTATTCTCGGATAGCACCCAAATTGGACTCAAATTGAGCCTACAACGTACAAACGAGTATTCCATCTTATTTAAGCACAACCAAACTTATTTGTTTAGGACATCATCTTGAATTTGTCATTATTAAGGTGTTCAAGTAGTTATATGTAAAATTAAGTCCATTTGGTCATTCAAATCCTCGTATTCTAGGATTGGACCCAAGTTGGCCCCCAATTGAGCCTACAACGTACAAACTAGTTTTCTATCTTCGTTAAGCACAACCAAACATATTTATTGTGGCCAACATCTTTCATTTATAATTATTTAGGTACCCACTACGTTACAAGTTAAACGAAGTCCATTTCGTCACTCAAATCCTCGTATTCTCGGATTGCACCCAAATTTGTCTCCAATAGAGCCTACACGTACATTCGAGTTTTTTTCTTCGTTAAGCACAACCAATCATTTTTGTTATGTCAATCATGTTTCATTTGTCATTTTTTTGTACCCACGTGGGTAGAATACAAATGAAGTCCATTTGGTCACTCAAATCCCTGTATCCTTGGATTGTACCCAAATTGCCCTACAATTGACCCTACAACGTACAAATGAGTTTTTCGTCATCTTTAAGCACAACCAAACTTATTTGTTGAGGAAAAACTCTTGAATTTGTCAATATTAATTTGTTCGAGCGGTTAGTAGTGAAATGAAGTCTATTTGGTCACTCAAATCTTGGTATTCTCATATTGCACCCAAATTTGCCTCCAATTGAGTCTACAACGTACGAGCGAGTTTTTCTTCTTCGTTAAGCACAACCAAACATTTTTCTTGAGTCAAGCATGTTTCATTTGTCGTAATGTAGGAACCCACGGGGTTAGAAGTCAAATGAAGTCTTTTTGGTCACTCAAATCCTTGTATTCTAGGATTGCACCCAAATTGCCCTACACTTGAGCGTACAACGTTCAAACGAGTTTTCCTTTTCCATTAAGCAAAACCAAACTTATTTTTTGAGGCCAACATATTTCATTTGTCATTATTAGGGTACCCAATGGTTAGAAGTCAAATGAAGCCCTTTTAATCAAAGAAATCCTCGTATTCGGAGATAGCACCCAAATTGGTCTCCTATTGAGCCTACTACTTACTAACGATTTCTCCTTCTTCATTAAGCACAACAAAACTTATTAGCTGAGGCCAAAATCTTGAATTTGTCGTTATTAAGGAACTCACATGGTTATAAGTCAATCGAAGTCCATTTTGCCACTCAAATCTTCGTATTCTCGGATAGCACCGAAATTGGCCTCAAATTGAGCCTACAACGTACAAACGAGTATTCCATCTTAGTTAAGCACAACCAAACTTATTTGTTTGGGACATCATCTTGAATTTGTCATTATTAAGGTGTTCAAGTTTTATATGTAAAATGAAGTCCATTTGGCCATTCAAATCCTCGTATTCTAGAATTGCACCCAAGTTGGCCCACAATTGAGCCTACAACGTACAAACGAGTTTTCTATCTTCGTTAAGCACAACCAAACATATTTATTGGGGCCAACATCTTTAATTTATAACTATTTAGATACCCACTACGTTAGAAGTAAAATGAAGTCCATTTCGTCACTCAAATCCTCGTATTCTCGGATTGCACCCAAATTTGTCTCCAATAGAGCCTACACGTACCTTCGAGTTTTTTTCTTCGTAAAGCACAACCAATCATTTTTGTTATGTCAATCACGTTTCATTTGTCGTTATTTTTGTACCCACGTGGGTAGAATAGAAATGAAGTCCATTTGGTCACTCAAATCCCTCTATTCTCGAATTGTACCCAAATTGCCCTACAATTGACCCTACAACGTACAAATGAGTTTACCGTCATCTTTAATCACAACCAAACTTATTAGTTGAGGAAAAACTCTTGAATTTTTCAATATTAAGGTGTTCGAGTGGTTAGTAGTGAAATGAAGTCTATTTGGTCACTCAAATCTTCGTATTCTCATATTGCACCCAAATTTGCCTCCAATTGAGTCTACAACGTACGAGCGAGTTTTTCTTCTTCGTTAAGCACAACCAAACATTTTTGTTGAGTCAAGCATGTTTCATTTGTCGTAATGTAGGAACCCACAGGGTTAAAAGTCAAATGAAGTCCTTTGGTCACTCAAATCCTCGTATTCTCGGATTGCACCCAAATTGCCCTTCACTTGAGCCTACAACGTTCAAACGAGTTTTCCTTTTCCATTAAGCAAAACCAAACTTATTTTTTAAGGCCAACATCTTTCATTTGTCATTATTAGGGGACCCAATTTTTAGAAGTCAAATGAAGTCCGTTTAATCATAGAAATCCCCATATTCGGAGATAGCACCCAAATTTGCCTCCTATTGAGCCTACTACTTACTAACGATTTCTCCTTCTTCATTAAGCACAACAAAACTTATTAGTTGAGGCCAAAATCTTGAATTTGTCGTTATTAAGGAACCCACACGGTTATAAGTCAATCAAAGTCCATTTTGCCACTCAAATCTTCGTATTCTCGGATAGCACCCAAATTGGCCTCAAATTGAGCCTTCAACGTACAAACGAGTATTCCATCTTAGTTAAGCACAACCAAACTTATTTGTTCGGGACATCATCTTGAATTTGTCATTATTAAGGTGTTCAAGTTGTTATATGTAAAATGAAGTCCATTTGGTCATTCAAATCCTCGTATTCTAGAATTCCACCCAAGTTGGCCCCCAATTGAGCCTACAACGTACAAACGAGTTTTCTATCCTCGTTAAGCACAACCAAACATATTTATTGAGGCCAACATCATTCATTTATAATTATTTAGGTACCCACTACGTTAGAAGTAAAATGAAGTCCATTTCATCACTCAAATCCTTGTATTCTCGGATTGCACCCAAATTTGTCTCCAATAGAGCCTACAACGTACATTCGAGTTTTTTTCTTCGTTAAGCACAACCAATCATTTTTGTTATGTCAATCATGTTTCATTTGTCGTTATTTATGTACCCACGCGGGTAGAATACAAATGAAGTCCATTTGGTCACTCAAATCTTTTATTCTCGAATTGTACCCAAATTGCCATACAATTGACCCTACAACGTACAAATGAGTGTTCCGTCATCTTTAAGCACAACTAAACTTATTTGTTGAGGAAAACCTCTTAAATTTGTCAATGTCAAAATGTTCGAGCGGTTAGTAGTGAAACGAAGTCTATTTGGTCACTCAAATCTTCGTATTCTCATATTTCACCCAAATTGCCTCCAATTGAGTCTACAACGTACAAGCGAGTTTTTCCTCTTCGTTAAGCACAACTAAACATTTTTGTTGAGTCAAGCATGTTTCATTTGTCATAATGTGGGAACCAAGTCAAATGAAGTCCCTTTGGTCACTCCAATCTTCGTATTCTCATATTGCACCCAAATATGGCTCCAATTGAGTCTACAACGTACAAACAAGTTTTCCTTATTCGTTAAGCACAATCAAACATTTTTATTGAGTCAAGCATGTTTCATTTGTCGTAATGTAGGAACCCACGGGGTTAGAAGTCAAATGAACTCTCTGTGGTCCCTCAAATCCTCGTATTCTCGGATTGCACCCAAATTGCCCTATACTTGAGCCTACAACGTTCAAACGAGTTTTCCATTTCCATTAAGCAAAACCAAACTTATCTTTAGGGCCCAACATCTTTTATTTGACATTATTAGGGGACCCAAGGGTTAGAAGTCAAATGAACTCCGTTTAGTCACACAAATTCTCGTATTCTGAGATAGCACCCAAATTGGTCTCCTATTGAGCCTACTACTTACAAACTATTTACCCTTCTTCATTAAGCACAACAAAACTTATTAGTTGAGGCCAAAATCTTGAATTTGTCGTTATTAAGGAACCCACACGGTTAGAAGTCAAACGAAGTCCATTTTGCTACTCAAATCTTCATATTCTCGGATAGCACCCAAATTGGCTTCAAATTGAGCCTACAACGTACAAACGAGTATTCCATCTTAGTTAAGCGCAACCAAACTTATTTCTTTGGGACATCATCTTGAATTTGTCATTATTAATGTGTTCAAGTGGTTATATGTAAAACGAAGACCATTTGGTCATTCAAATCCTCGTATTCTCGGATTGCACCTAAGTTGGTCCCCAATTGAGCCTACAACGTACAAACGAGTTTTCTATCTTCATTAAGCACAACCAAACATATTTATTGAGGCCAACATCTTTCATTTATAATTATTTAGGTACCCACTACGTTAGAAGTAAAACAAAGTCCATTTCGTCACTCAAATCCTCGTATTCTCGGATTGCACCCAAATTTGTTTCCAATAGAGCCTACAACGTACATTCGAGTTTTTTTCTTCGTTAAGCACAACCAATAATTTTTGTTATGTCAATCATGTTTCATTTTTCGTTATTTATGTACCAACATGGGTAGAATACAAATGAATTCCATTTGGTCACTCAAATCCCTGTATTCTCGGATTGTACCCAAATTGCCCTACAGTTGACCCTACAACGTACAAATGAGTTTTCCGAACTTATTTGTTGAGGAAAAACTCTTGAATTTGTCAATATTCAGATGTTTGAGTGGTTAGTAGTAAAACGAAGTCTATTTGGTCACTCTAATATTCGTATTCTCATATTGCACCCAAATATGCCTCCAATTGAGTCTACAACGTACAAACGAGTTTTCCTTCTTCGTTAAGCACAACCAATCATTTTTGTTGAGTCAAGAATGTTTCATTTGTCTTAATTTAGGTACCCACGGTGTCAGAAGTTAAATGAAGTCCGTTTGGTCACTGAAATCCCTGTATTCTCGGATTGTACCCAAATAGCCCTACAATTGACCCTACAACGTACAAATTAGTTTTTCGTCATCGTTAAGCACAACGAAACTTATTTGTTGAGGAAAAATGCTTGAATTTTTCAATATTAAGGTGTTCGAGCGGTTAGTAGTGAAACGAAGTCTATTTGGTCACTCAAATCTTCGTATTCTCATATTGCACCCAAATTTGCCTCCAATTGAGTCTACAACGTACAAGCGAGTTTTTCCTCTTCGTTAAGCACAACTAAACATTTTTGTTGAGTCAAGCATGTTTCATTTGTCATAATGTGGGAACCAAGTCAAATGAAGTCCCTTTGGTCACTCCAATCTTCGTATTCTCATATTGCACCCAAATATGCCTCCAATTGAGTCTACAACGTACAAACAAGTTTTCCTTATTCGTTAAGCACAATCAAACATTTTTATTGAGTCAAACATGTTTCATTTGTCGTAATGTAGGAACCCACGGGGTTAGAAGTCAAATGAACTCTCTGTGGTCCCTCAAATCCTCGTATTCTCGGATTGCACCCAAATTGCCCTATACTTGAGCCTACAACGTTCAAACGAGTTTTCCATTTCCATTAAGCAAAACCAAACTTATCTTTAGGGCCCAACATCTTTTATTTGACATTATTAGGGGACCCAAGGGTTAGAAGTCAAATGAACTCCGTTTAGTCACACAAATTCTCGTATTCTGAGATAGCACCCAAATTGGTCTCCTATTGAGCCTACTACTTACAAACTATTTACCCTTCTTCATTAAGCACAACAAAACTTATTAGTTGAGGCCAAAATCTTGAATTTGTCGTTATTAGGGAACCCACACGGTTAGAAGTCAAACGAAGTCCATTTTGCTACTCAAATCTTCATATTCTCGGATAGCACCCAAATTGGCTTCAAATTGAGCCTACAACGTACAAACGAGTATTCCATCTTAGTTAAGCACAACCAAACTTATTTCTTTGGGACATCATCTTGAATTTGTCATTATTAATGTGTTCAAGTGGTTATATGTAAAACGAAGACCATTTGGTCATTCAAATCCTCGTATTCTAGGATTGCACCTAAGTTGGTCCCCAATTGAGCCTACAACGTACAAACGAGTTTTCTATCTTCATTAAGCACAACCAAACATATTTATTGAGGCCAACATCTTTCATTTATAATTATTTAGGTACCCACTACGTTAGAAGTAAAACAAAGTCCATTTCGTCACTCAAATCCTCGTATTCTCAGATTGCACCCAAATTTGTTTCCAATAGAGCCTACAACGTACATTCGAGTTTTTTTCTTTGTTAAGCACAACCAATAATTTTTGTTATGTCAATCATGTTTCATTTTTCGTTATTTATGTACCCACATGGGTAGAATACAAATGAATTCCATTTGGTTACTGAAATCCCTGTATTCTCGGATTGTACCCAAATTGCCCTACAGTTGACCCTACAACGTACAAATGAGTTTTCCGAACTTATTTGTTGAGGAAAAACTCTTGAATTTGTCAATATTCAGGTGTTTGAGTGGTTAGTAGTAAAACGAAGTCTATTTGGTCACTCTAATATTCGTGTTCTCATATTGCACCCAAATATGCCTCCAATTGAGTCTACAACGTACAAACGAGTTTTCCTTCTTCGTTAAGCACAACCAATCATTTTTGTTGAGTCAAGAATGTTTCATTTGTCTTAATTTAGGTACCCACGGTGTCAGAAGTTAAATGAAGTCCGTTTGGTCACTCAAATCCCTGTATTCTCGGATTGTACCCAAATAGCCCTACAATTGACCCTACAACGTACAAATTAGTTTTTCGTCATCGTTAAGCACAACGAAACTTATTTGTTGAGGAAAAATGCTTGAATTTGTCAATATTAAGGTGTTTGAGCGGTTAGTAGTGAAACGAAGTCTATTTGGTCACTCAAATCTTCGTATTCTCATATTGCACCCAAATTTGCCTCCAATTGAGTCTACAACGTACAAACGAGTTTTCCTTCTTCGTTAAGCACAACCAAACATTTTTGTTGAGTCAAGCATGTTTCATTTGTCGTAATGTAGGAACCCACGGGGTTAGAAGTCAAATGAAATCCCTTTGGTCACTCAAATCCTCGTATTCTCGGATTGCACCCAAATAGCCCTACACTTGAGCCTACAACGTTCAAACGAGTTTTCCTTTTACGTTAAGCAAAACCAAAGTTATTTTTTGAGGCCAACATCTTTCATTTGTCATTATTATGGGACCCAAGGGTCAGAAGTCAAATGAAGTCTGGTTAGTCACACAAATCCTTGTATTCTGAGATAGCACCCAAATTGGCCTCCTATTGAGCCTACTACTTACTAACGATTTCTGCTTTTACATTAAGCACAACAAAACTTATTAGTTGAGGCCAAAATCTTGAATTTTTCATTATTAAGAAACCCACACGGTTAGATGTCAAACGAAGTCCATTTTGCTACTCAAATCTTTGTATTCTCGGATAGCACCCAAATTGGCCTCAAATTGAGCCTACAACGTACAAACGAGTATTCCATCTTAGTTAAGCACAACCAAACTTATTTGTTTGGGACATCATCTTGAATTTGTCATTATTAATGTGTTCAAGTGGTTATATGTAAAACGAAGACGATTTGGTCATTCAAATCCTCGTATTCTAGGATTGCACCCAAGTTGGCCCCCAATTGAGCCTACAACGTACAAACGAGTTTTCTATCTTCATTAAGCACAACCAAACATATTTATTGAGGCCAACATCTTTCATTTATAATTATTTGGGTACCCACTACGTTAGAAGTAAAACGAAGTCCATTTCGTCACTCAAATCCTCGTATTCTCGGATTGCACCCAAATTTGTTTCCAATAGAGCCTACAACATACATTCGAGTTTTTTTCTTCGTTAAGCACAACCAATAATTTTTGTTCTGTCAATCACGCTTCATTTGTCATTATTTATGTACCCACGTCGGTAGAATACAAATGAAGTCCATTTGGTCACTCAAATCCTTGTATTCTTGGATTGTACCCAAATTTCCCTACAACCCTACAACGTACAAATGAGTTTTCCGTCATCTTTAAGCACCACCAAACTTATTTGTTGAGGAAAAACTCTTGAATTTGTCAATATTCAGGTGTTCGAGTGGTTAGTAGTGAAACGAAGTCTATTTGGTCACTCCAATCTTTGTATTCTCATATTGCACCCAAATATGCTTCCAATTGAGTCTACAACGTACAAACGAGTTTTCCTTCTTCGTTAAGTACAACCAAACATTTTTGTTGAGTCAAGCATGTTTAATTTGTCTTAATGTAGGAACCCACGGGGTTAGAAGTCAAATGAAGTCCCTTTGGTCACTCAAATCCTCGTATTCTCGGATTGCACCCAAATTGCCCAATACTTGAGCCTACAACGTTCAAACGAGTTTTCATTTTCTGTTAAGCAAAACCAAACTTATTTTTTGAGGCCAACATCTTTCATTTGTCATTATTAGGGGACCCAAGGGTCAGAAGTCAAATGAAGTCTGGTTAGTCACACAAATCCTCGTATTCTGAGATAGCACCCAAATTGGCCTCCTACTGAGCCTACTACTTACAAACGATTTATCCTTCTTCATTAAGCACAACAAAACTTATTAGTTGAGGCCAAAATCTTGAATTTGTCATTATTAAGGAACTCACAGGGTTAGAAGTCAAACGAAGTTCATTTTGCTACTCAAATCTTCGTATTCTTGGATAGCACCCAAATTGGCCTCAAATTGAGCCTACAACGTACAAACGAGTATTCCATCTTAGTTAAGCACAACCAAACTTATTTGTTTAAGACATCATCTTGAATTTGTCATTATTAATTTGTTCAAGTGGTTATATGTAAAATGAAGACCATTTGGTCATTCAAATCCTCGTATTCTAGGATTGCACCCAAGTTGGCCCCCAATTGAGCCTACAACGTACAAACAAGTTTTCTATCTTTGTTAAGCACAACCAAACATATTTATTGAGGCCAACATCTTTCATTTATAATTATTTAGGTACCCACTACGTTAGAAGTAAAACGAAGTCCATTTCGTCACTCAAATCCTCGTATTCTCGGATTGCACCCAAATTTGTCTCCAATAGAGCCTACAACGTACATTCGAGTTTTTTTCTTCATTAAGCACAACCAATAATTTTTGTTATGTGAATCATGTTTCATTTTTCGTTATCTATGTACCCACGCGGGTAGAATACAAATGAAGTCCATTTGGTCACTCAAATCGCTGTATTCTCGGATTGTACCCAAATTGCCCTACAATTGACCCTACAACGTACAAGTGAGTTTTCCGTCATCTTTAAGCACAACCAAACTTATTTGTTGAAGAAAAACTCTTGAATTTGTCAATATTCAGGTGTTCGAGTGGTTAGTAGTGAAACGAAGTTTATTTGGTCACTCCAATCTTCGTATTCTCATATTGCACCCAAATATGCCTCAAATTGAGTCTACAACGTACAAACGAGTTTTTCTTCTTCGTTAAGTACAACCAAACATTTTTGTTGAGTCAAGAATGTTTCATTTGTCTTAATTTAGGTACCCACGGGGTTAGAAGTTAAATGAAGTCCGTTTGGTCACTCAAATCCCTGTATTCTCGGATTGTACCTAAATTGACCTACAATTGACCCTACAACGTACAAATTTGTTTTTCATCATCGTTAAGCACAACCAAACTTATTTGTTGAGGAAAAATGCTTAAATTTGTCAATATTAAGGTGTTCGAGCGGTTAGTTGTGAAACGAAGTCTATTTGGTCACTCAAATCTTCGTATTCTCATATTGCACCCAAATTTGCCTCAATTGAGTTTACAACGTACAAACGAGTTTTCCTTCTTCGTTAAGCACAACCAAACATTTTTGTTGAGTCAAGCATGTTTAATTTGTCGTAATGTAGGAACCACGGAGTTAGAAGTCAAATGAATCCCTTTGGTCACTCAAATCCTCGTATTATCGGATTGCACCCAAATTGCCCTACACTTGAGCCTACAACGTTCAAACGAGTTTTCCTTTTCTGTTAAGCAAAACCAAACTTATTTTTTGTGGCCAACATCTTTCATTTGTCATTATTAGGGGACCCAAGGGTCAGAAGTCAAATGAAGTCTGGTTAGTCACACAAATCCTTGTATTTTGAGATAGCACCCAAATTGGCCTCCTATTGAGCCTACTACTTACTAACGATTTCTGCTTCTTCATTAAGCACAACAAAACTTATTAGTTGAGGGAAAAATCTTGAATTTGTCGTTATTAAGGAACCCACACGGTTAGAAGTCAAACAAAGTCCATTTTGCTACTCAAATCTTCGTATTCTCGGATAGCACCCAAATTGGCCTCAAAATGAGCCTACAATGTACAAACGAGTATTCCTTCTTCGTTAAGTACAACCAAACATTTTTGTTGAGTCAAGAATGTTTCATTTGTCTTAATTTAGGTACCCACGGGGTTAGAAGTTAAATGAAGTCCGTTTGGTCACTCAAATCCCTGTATTCTCGGATTGTACCCAAATTGACCTACAATTGACCCTACAACGTACAAATTTGTTTTTCATCATCGTTAAGCACAACCAAACTTATTTGTTGAGGAAAAATGCTTAAATTTGTCAATATTAAGGTGTTCGAGCGGTTAGTTGTGAAACGAAGTCTATTTGGTCACTCAAATCTTCGTATTCTCATATTGCACCCAAATTTGCCTCAATTGAGTTTACAACGTACAAACGAGTTTTCCTTCTTCGTTAAGCACAACCAAACATTTTTGTTGAATCAAGCATGTTTAATTTGTCGTAATGTAGGAACCACGGAGTTAGAAGTCAAATGAATCCCTTTGGTCACTCAAATCCTCGTATTATCGGATTGCACCCAAATTGCCCTACACTTGAGCCTACAACGTTCAAACGAGTTTTCCTTTTCTGTTAAGCAAAACCAAACTTATTTTTTGGGGCCAACATCTTTCATTTGTCATTATTAGGGGACCCAAGGGTCAGAAGTCAAATGAAGTCTGGTTAGTCACACAAATCCTTGTATTTTGAGATAGCACCCAAATTGGCCTCCTATTGAGCCTACTACTTACTAACGATTTCTGCTTCTTCATTAAGCACAACAAAACTTATTAGTTGAGGGAAAAATCTTGAATTTGTCGTTATTAAGGAACCCACACGGTTAGAAGTCAAACAAAGTCCATTTTGCTACTCAAATCTTCGTATTCTCGGATAGCACCCAAATTGGCCTCAAATTGAGCCTACAATGTACAAACGAGTATTCCTTCTTCGTTAAGTACAACCAAACATTTTTGTTGAGTCAAGAATGTTTCATTTGTCTTAATTTAGGTACCCACGGGGTTAGAAGTTAAATGAAGTCCGTTTGGTCACTCAAATCCCTGTATTATCGGATTGTACCCAAATTGACCTACAATTGACCCTACAACGTACAAATTTGTTTTTCATCATCGTTAAGCACAACCAAACTTATTTGTTGAGGAAAAATGCTTAAATTTGTCAATATTAAGGTGTTCGAGCGGTTAGTTGTGAAACGAAGTCTATTTGGTCACTTAAATCTTCGTATTCTCATATTGCACCCAAATTTGCCTCAATTGAGTTTACAACGTACAAACGAGTTTTCCTTCTTCGTTAAGCACAACCAAACATTTTTGTTGAGTCAAGCATGTTTAATTTGTCGTAATGTAGGAACCACGGAGTTAGAAGTCAAATGAATCCCTTTGGTCACTCAAATCCTCGTATTATCGGATTGCACCCAAATTGCCCTACACTTGAGCCTACAACGTTCAAACGAGTTTTCCTTTTCTGTTAAGCAAAACCAAACTTATTTTTTGGGGCCAACATCTTTCATTTGTCATTATTAGGGGACCCAAGGGTCAGAAGTCAAATGAAGTCTGGTTAGTCACACAAATCCTTGTATTTTGAGATAGCACCCAAATTGGCCTCCTATTGAGCCTACTACTTACTAACGATTTCTGCTTCTTCATTAAGCACAACAAAACTTATTAGTTGAGGGAAAAATCTTGAATTTGTCGTTATTAAGGAACCCACACGGTTAGAAGTCAAACAAAGTCCATTTTGCTACTCAAATCTTCGTATTCTCGGATAGCACCCAAATTGGCCTCAAATTGAGCCTACAATGTACAAACGAGTATTCCTTCTTCGTTAAGTACAACCAAACATTTTTGTTGACTCAAGAATGTTTCATTTGTCTTAATTTAGGTACCCACGGGGTTAGAAGTTAAATGAAGTCCGTTTGGTCACTCAAATCCCTGTATTATCGGATTGTACCCAAATTGACCTACAATTGACCCTACAACGTACAAATTTGTTTTTCATCATCGTTAAGCACAACCAAACTTATTTGTTGAGGAAAAATGCTTAAATTTGTCAATATTAAGGTGTTCGAGCGGTTAGTTGTGAAACGAAGTCTATTTGGTCACTTAAATCTTCGTATTCTCATATTGCACCCAAATTTGCCTCAATTGAGTTTACAACGTACAAACGAGTTTTCCTTCTTCGTTAAGCACAACCAAACATTTTTGTTGAGTCAAGCATGTTTAATTTGTCGTAATGTAGGAACCACGGAGTTAGAAGTCAAATGAATCCCTTTGGTCACTCAAATCCTCGTATTATCGGATTGCACCCAAATTGCCCTACACTTGAGCCTACAACGTTCAAACGAGTTTTCCTTTTCTGTTAAGCAAAACCAAACTTATTTTTTGGGGCCAACATCTTTCATTTGTCATTATTAGGGGACCCAAGGGTCAGAAGTCAAATGAAGTCTGGTTAGTCACACAAATCCTTGTATTTTGAGATAGCACCCAAATTGGCCTCCTATTGAGCCTACTACTTACTAACGATTTCTGCTTCTTCATTAAGCACAACAAAACTTATTAGTTGAGGGAAAAATCTTGAATTTGTCGTTATTAAGGAACCCACACGGTTAGAAGTCAAACAAAGTCCATTTTGCTACTCAAATCTTCGTATTCTCGGATAGCACCCAAATTGGCCTCAAATTGAGCCTACAATGTACAAACGAGTATTCCTTCTTCGTTAAGTACAACCAAACATTTTTGTTGACTCAAGAATGTTTCATTTGTCTTAATTTAGGTACCCACGGGGTTAGAAGTTAAATGAAGTCCGTTTGATCACTCAAATCTCTGTATTATCGGATTGTACCCAAATTGACCTACAATTGACCCTACAACGTACAAATTTGTTTTTCATCATCGTTAAGCACAACCAAACTTATTTGTTGAGGAAAAATGCTTAAATTTGTCAATATTAAGGTGTTCGAGCGGTTAGTTGTGAAACGAAGTCTATTTGGTCACTCAAATCTTCGTATTCTCATATTGCACCCAAATTTGCCTCAATTGAGTTTACAACGTACAAACGAGTTTTCCTTCTTCGTTAAGCACAACCAAACATTTTTGTTGAGTCAAGCATGTTTAATTTGTCGTATTTTAGGAACCCACGGAGTTAGAAGTCAAATGAATCCCTTTGGTCACTCAAATCCTCGTATTATCGGATTGCACCCAAATTGCCCTACACTTGAGCCTACAACGTTCAAACGAGTTTTCCTTTCCTGTTAAGCAAAACCAAACTTATTTTTTGAGGCCAACATCTTTCATTTGTCATTATTAGGGGACCCAAGGGTAAGAAGTCAAATGAAGTCTGGTTAGTCACACAAATCCTTGTATTTTGAGATAGCACCCAAATTGGCCTCCTATTGAGCCTACTACTTACTAACGATTTCTTCTTCTTCATTAAGCTCAACAAAACTTATTAGTTGAGGGCAAAATATTGAATTTGTCGTTATTAAGGAACCCACACGGTTAGAAGTCAAACAAAGTCCATTTTGCTACTCAAATCTTCGTATTCTCGGATAGCACCCAAATTGGCCTCAAATTGAGCCTACAATGTACAAACGAGTATTCCATCTTAGTTAAGCACAACCAAACTTATTTGTATGGGAAATCATCTTGAATTTGTCATTATTAATTTGTTCAAGTCGTTATATGTAAAACAAAAACCATTTGGTCATTCAAATCCTCGTATTATAGGATTGCCCCCAAGTTGGCCCCCAATTGAGCCTACAACGTACAAACGAGTTTTCTATCTTTGTTAAGCACAACCAAACATATTTATTGAGGCCAACATCTTTCATTTATAATTATTTAGGTACCTACTACGTTAGAAGTAAAACGAAGTCCATTTCGTTACTCAAATCCTCGTATTCTCGGATTGCACCCAAATTTGTCTCCAATAGAGCCTACAACGTACATTCGAGTTTTTTTCTTCATTAAGCACAACTAATCATTTTTATTATGTCAATCATGTTTCATTTTTCGTTATTTATGTACCCACACGGGTAGAATACAAATGAAGTCCATTTGGTTACTCAAATCCCTGTATTCTCGTATTGTACCCAAATTGCCCTACAAATTACCCCACAACGTACAAATGAGTTTTCCGTCATCTTTAAGCACAACCAAACTTATTTGTTGATGAAAAACTCTTGAATTTGTCAATATTAAGGTGTTCGATTGGTTAGTAGTGAAACGAAGTCTATTTGGTCACTCAAATCTTCGTATTCTCATATTGCACCCAAATTTGCCTCCAATTGAGTCTACGACGTACAAACGAGTTTTCCTTCTTCGTTAAGGACAACCAAACATTTTTGTTGAGTCAAGCATCTTTCATTTGTCGTAATGTAGGAACCCACGGGGTTAGAAGTCAAATGAAGTCCCTTTGGTCACTCAAATCCTCGTATTCTCGGATTGCACCCAAATTGCCCTACACTTGAGCCTACAACGTTCAAACGAGTTTTCCTTTTCCATTAAGCAAAACCAAACTTATTTTTTGAGGCCAACATCTTTCATTTGTCATTATTAGGGGACCCAAAGGTTAGAAGTCAAATGAAGTCCGTTTAGTCACACAAATCCTCGTATTCTGAGATTGCACCAAAATTGGCCTCCTATTGAGCCTACTACTTACTAACGATTTCTCCTTCATTAAGCACAACAAAACTTATGAGTTGAGGCCAAAATCTTGAATTTTTCGTTATTAAGGAACCCACACGGTTAGAAGTCAAACAAAGTCCATTTTTTCACTCAAACCTTCGTATTCTCGGATAGCACCCAAATTGGCCTCCAATTGAGCCTACAACGTACAAACGAGTATTCCATCTTTGTTAAGCACAACCAAACTTATTTTTTGGGGACAACATCTTGAATTTGTCATTATGAATGTGTTCAAGTGGTTAGAAGTGAAACGAAGTCTATTTGGTCATTCAAATTTTTGTATTCTAGGATTGCACCCAAGTTGGCCTCCAATTGAGCCTACAACCTACAAACGAGTTTTCTATCTTCATTAAGCACAACCAAACATATTTATTGAGGCCAAAATCTTTCATTTATCATTATTTAGGTACCCACTCCGTTAGAAGAGAAACGAAGTCCACTTCGTCACACAAATCCTCGAATTCTCGGATTCCACCCAAATTGGTCTCCAATAGAGCCTACAATGTACATTCGAGTTTTTTTTTTCGTTAAGCAAAACCAAACATTTTTGTTGGGTCAATCATGTTTCATTTGTCATTATTTATATACCCACTTGGGTAGAATACAAATGAAGTCCATTTGGTCACTCAAATCCTCGTATTCTCCGATTGAACCCAAATTGCCTAACTGTTTACCATACAACGTACAAATGAGTTCTTCATTTTCGTTATGCACAAACAAACTTATTTCTTAAAAAAAACTCTTGCATTTGTGAATATGAAGGTGTTCGAGCGGATAGTAGTCAAAGGAAGTCCTTATGGTCACTCAAATCTTCGTATTCTCATATTGCAACCGAAATTGGCCTCCAATTGAGTCTACAACGAACAAACAAGTTTTCCTTCTTAGTTATGCACATCCAAACATTTGTGTTGGGTCAAGCATGTTTCATTTGTCGTTATTTGGGTACCCATGGGGTTAGAAGTCACAGGAAGTCCATTTAGTCACTCAAATCCCCGTATTCTCGGATTGCATCCAAATTGCCCTATAGTTGACCCTATAACGTACAAACGAGTTTTTCGTCTTTGTTAAGCACAACCAAACTTATTTCTTGATAAAAAAAACTCTTGAATTTTTCAATATTAAGGTGTTCGAGTGGTTAGTAATCAAACGAAGTTCATATGGTCACTCAAATCTTCGTATTCTCATATTGCACCCAAATTTGCCTCCAATTGAGTCTAAAACGTACAAACGAGTTTTCCTTCTTAGTTATGCACAACCAAACATTTTTGTTGGGTCAAGCATGTTTCATTAGTCATTATTTAGGTACCCACGGGGTTAGAAGTCACATGTAGTCCATTTGGTCACTCAAATCCTCGCATTCTCGGAATGCAACCAAATTGCCCTACAATTGACCCTACAACATACAAATAAGTTTTTCGTCATCGTTAAGCACAACCAAACTTATTTGTTGAGGAAAAACACTTGAATTTGTCAATATTAAGGTGCTCGAGTGGTTAGTAGTGAAACGAAGTGTATTTGGTTACTCAAATCCTCGCATTCTCGGAATGCACCCAGTTGCCTTACAGTTGACTCTACAACGTACAAATGAGTTTTTCGTCATCGTTAAGCACAACCAAACTTATATGTTGATACAAACTCTTGAATTTTTCAATATTAAGGTGGTTGACCAGTTAGTAGTGAAACGAAGTCCATTTGGTACTCAAATCTTCGTATTCTCATATTGCACCCAAATTTGCCTCCAATTGAGTCTACAACGTACAAACGAGTTTTCCTTCTTAGTTATGCACAACCAAACATTTGTGTTGGGTCAAGCATGTTTCATTAGTCCTTATTTAGGTACCCACGGGGTTAGAAGTCACACGAAGTCCATTTGGTCACTCAAATCCTCGCATTCTCGGAATGCACCCAAATTTGCCTCCAATTGAGTCTACAAAGTACAAACGAGTTTTTCTTCTTCGTTAAGCACAACCAAACATTTTCGTTGAGTCAAGCATGTTTCATTTGCCATAATTTAGGTACCCACTGGGTTAGAAGTCAAATGAAGTCCATTTGGTCACTCAAATCCTCGTATTCTCGGATTGCACCCAAATTGCCCTACACTTGAGCCTACAATGTTCAAACGAGTTTTCCTTTTTCATTAAGCAAAACAAAACTTATGTTTTGAGGCCAACATTTTTCATTTGTCATTATTAGGGGACCCAAGTGTTAGAAGTCAAATGAAGTCTGTTTAGTCACACAAATCCTCGTATTCTGAGATAGCACCCAAATTGGCCTCCAATTAAGCCTACTACTTATTAACGATTTCTCCTTCTTCATTAAACACAAAAAAACTTATTAGTTGTGGCCAAAATCTTGAATTTGTCATTATTAAGGAACCCACACGGTTAGAAGTCAAATGAAGTCTATTTTTCACTCAAATCTTCGTATTCTCGGATTGCACCCAAATTGGCTTCCAATTGAGCCTACAATGTACAAATGAGTATTCCATCTTTGTTAAGCACAATCAAACTTTTTTGTTGGGGACAACATCATGCATTTTTCATTATTAAGGTGTTCAAGTGGTTAGAAGTAAAATGAAGTCCATTTCGTCACTCATTATTGAGGCCAACATCCTTCATTTATCATTATTTAGGTACCCACTCTGTTAGTAGTAAAACAAAGTCCATTTCGTCACTCAAATCCTCGTATTCTCGGATTGCACCCAAATTGGTCTTCAATAGAGGCTACAACGTACATTCGAGTTTTTTTCTTCGTTAATCAAAACCAAAAATTTTTGTTGGGTCAATCATGTTTCATTTGTCGTTATTTATGTACCCACGCGGGTAGAATACAAATGAAGTCCATTTGGTCACTCAAATCCTCGTATTCTCGGATTGAACCCAAATTGCCATACTGTTTACCCTACAACGTACAAACGAGTTTTTCGTCTTCGTTAGGCACAAACAAACTTATTTCTTTAAAAAAAATCTTGCATTTGGGAATATGAAGGTGTTCCAGCGGATAGTAGTCAAACGAAGTCCTTATGGTCACTCAAATCTTCGTATTCTCATATTGCACCGAAATTGGCCTCCAATTGAGTCTACAACGTCCAAACCAGTTTTCCTTCTTAGTTATGCACAACCAAACATTCGTGTTGGGTCAAGAATGTTTCATTTGTCATTATTTAGGTACCCACATGGTTTGAAGTCACACAAAGTCCATTTAGTCACTCAAATCCTCGTATTCTCGGATTGCATCCAAATTGCCCTTTAGTTGACCCTACAACGTACAAAGGAGTTTTTCGTCATCGTTAAGCCCAACCAAACTTATTTACTGAGAGAAAACTCTTGAATTTTTCAATATTAAGGTGTTCGAGCAGTTAGTAGTCAAACGAAGTTCATATGGTCACTCAAATCTTCGTATTCTCATATTGCACCCAAATTTGCCTCCAATTGAGTCTACAACGTACAAACGAGTTTTCCTTCTTAATTATGCACAACAAAATATTTGTGTTGGGTCAAGCATTTTTTGCTAGTCGTTATTTAGGTACCCACAGGGTTAGAAGTCACACGAAGTCCATTTGGTCACTCAAATCCTCGCATTCTCGGAATGCACGCAAATTGCCCTACAATTGACCCTACAACGTACAAATCAGTTTTTCGACATCGTTAATCACAACAAAACTTATTTGTCGAGGAAAACTCTTGAATTTGTCAATATTAAGGTGTTCGAGCGGTTAGTAGTGAAATGAAGTCCATTTGGTCACTCAAATCTTAGTATTGTCATATTGCACCCAAATTTGCCTCCAATTGAGTCTACAACGTACAAACGAGTTTTCCTTCTTCGTTTAGCACAACCGAACATTTTTTTTAGTCAAGCATGTTTCATATGTCATAATTTAAGTACCAACGGGTTTAGAAGTCAAATGAATTCCGTTTGGTCACTCAAATCTCTATATTCTCGGATTGTACCCAAATTGCCCTACAATTAACAACGTACAAATGAGTTTTCTATCATCGTAAAGCACAACCAAACTTATTTGTTGAGGAAAAACTCTTGAATTTTTCAATATTAAGGTGTTCGAGCGGTTAGTAGTGAAGCGAAGTCTATTTGGTCACTCAAATCTTCGTATTCTTATATTGCACCCAGATTTGCCTCCAATTGAGTCTACAACGTACAAACGAGTTTTCTTCTTCGTTAAGCACAACCAAACATTTTTGTTGAGTCAAGCATGTTTCATTTGTTTTAATTTTGGTACCCACGGGATTAGAAGTCAAATGAAGTCCGTTTGGTCACTCAAATCCTCGTATTCTCGGATTGCACCCAAATTGCCCTACACTTGGGCCTACAATGTTCAAACGAGTTTTCCTTTTTCATTAAGCAAAACCAAACTTATTTTTTGAGGCCAACATCTTTCATTGGTCATTATTAGGGGACCCAAGGGTTAGAAGTCAAATGAAGTCCGTTTAGTCACACAAATCCTCGTATTCTGAGATAGCACCCAAATTGGCTTCCTATTGAGCCTACTACTTACTAATGATTTCTCCTTTTTCATTAAGCACAAAAAAACATATGAGTTGAGGCCAAAATCTTGAATTTTTCGTTATTAAGGAACCTACATGGTTTGAAGTCAAACGAAGTCCATTTTGTCACTCAAATCTTTGTATTCTCGGATAGCACCCAAATTGGCCTCCAATTGGGCCTACAACGTACAAAAGAGTATTCCATCTTTGTTAAGCACAACCAAACTTATTTTTTGTGGAAAACATCTTGAATTTGTCATTATGAAGGTTTTAAAGTGGTTAGAAGTAAAATGAAGTCCATTTGGTCATTCAAATCCTCGTTTTCTAGGATTGCACCCAAGTTGGCCCCCAATTGAACCTACAATGTACAAACGAGTTTTCTATCTTCGTTAAGCACAACCAAACATATTTATTGGGGCCAACATCTTTCATTTATCATTATTTAGGTACCCACTCCGTTAGAAGTGAAACGAAGTCCATTTCGTCACTTAAATCCTCGAATTCTCGGATTCCACCCAAATTGGTCTCCAATAGAGCTTACAACGTACATTCGAGTTTTTTTCTTCGTTAAGCACAACCAAAAAATTTTTTTGGGTCAATCATGTTTCATTTGTCGTTATTTATGTACCCACTCAGGTAGAATACAAATGAAGTCCATATGGTCACTCAAATCCTCGTATTCTCGGATTCAACCCAAATTGCCCTATAGTTTACCCTACAACGTACAAACGAGTTTTTCGTCTTTGTTATGCAGAAACAAACTAATTTCTTGATAAAAAAACTCTTTCATTTCTCAATATGAAGGTGTTCGAGTGGTTAGTAGTCAAACGAAGTCCATATGGTCACTCAAATATTTGTATTCTCATATTGCACCGAAATTGGCCTCCAATTGAGTGTACAACGTACAAACGAGTTTTCCTTCTTAGTTATGCACAACCAAAAATTTGTGTTGGGTCAATCATGTTTCATTTTTCGTTATTTATGTACCCACTCAGGTAGAATACAAATGAAGTCCATATGGTCACTCAAATCCTCGTATTCTCGGATTCAACCCAAATTGCCCTATAGTTTACCCTACAACGTACAAACGAGTTTTTCGTCTTTGTTATGCAGAAACAAACTAATTTCTTGATAAAAAAACTCTTTCATTTCTCAATATGAAGGTGTTCGAGTGGTTAGTAGTCAAACGAAGTCCATATGGTCACTCAAATATTTGTATTCTCATATTGCACCGAAATTGGCCTCCAATTGAGTGTACAACGTACAAACGAGTTTTCCTTCTTAGTTATGCACAACCAAAATTTGTGTTTGGTCAAGCATGTTTCATTAGTCATTATTTAGGTACTCACAAGGTTAGAAGTTGCTTGAAGTCCATTTGGTCACTCCAATCCTTGCATTCTAGGAATGCACCCAAGTTGCCCTACAGTTGACCCTACAATGTACAAATGAGTTTTCGTCATCGTTAACCACAACCAAACTTATATGTTGATAAAAACTCTTGAATTTTTCAATAGTAAGGTGTTTGAGTTTTTTGTAGTGAAACGAATTCCATTTGGTCACTCAAATCTTCATATTCACATACTGCACCCAAATTTTCCTCCAATTGAGTCTACAACGTACAAACGAGTTTTCTTCTTCTTTAAACACAACCAAACATTTATGTTGAGTACAACATGTTTCATTTGTCTTAATTTAGGTACCCACGTGGTTAGAATTCAAATGAAGTCTATTGGTCACTCAAATCCTTGTATTATCGGATTGTACCCAAATTGCCCTACAATTGACCCTACAACGTACAAATGAGTTTTTCATCATCGTTAAGCACAACCAAACTTATTTGTTGAGGAAAAACTCTTGAATTTTTCAATATGAAGGTGTTCGAGCGGATAGTAGTCAAACGAAGTCCTTATGGACACTCAAATCTTCGTATTCTCATATTACCGAAATTGGCCTCCAATTGAGTCTACAACGTACAAACGAGTTTTCCTTCTTAGTTATGCACAACCAAACATTTGTGTTGGGTCAAGCATGTTTCATTTGTTGTTATTTAGGAGAAGTCACACGAAGTCCGTTTAATCACTCAAATCCTCGTATTCTCTGATTGCATCCAAATTGCCCTATAGTTGACCCTACAATGTACAAACGAGTTTTTCGTACTCGTTAAACACAACCAAACTTATTTCTTGAGAAAAGCTCTTGAATTTTTCAATATTAAGGTGTTCGAGTTGTTAATGGTCAAACAAAGTTCATAGGGTCACTCAAATCTTCGTATTCTCATATTGCACCCAAATTTTCCTCCAATTGAGTCTACAACGTACAAACGAGTTTTCCTTCTTAGTTATGCACAACCAAATATTTGTGTTGGGTCAAGCATGTTTCATTAGTCGTTATTTAGGTACCCACGGGGTTAGATGTCATACGAAGTCCATTTGGTCACTCAAATCCTTGCATTCTCGGAATGCACCCAAATTGCCCTACAATTGACCCTACAACGTACAAATGAGTTTTTCGTCATCGTTAAGCTCAACAAAACTTATTTGTTGAGGAAAAACTCTTGAATTTGTCAATATTAAGGTGTTCGAGCGGTTAGTAGTGAAACGAAGTCCATTTGGTCAGTCAAATCTTTGTATTCTCATATTGCACCCAAATTTGCCTCCAATTGAGTCTACAACCACTACACCAAAAGGTCCTATTAGCTACACAGAGATGGCCACGGCTCTAAGCCATTGGTTTATTTTCCACGGCCAAAAACCATGGCTATAATGGCCAACGACTTAAAACCGTGGCTAAAGGCAGGCTTGGCCACGGTTCTAAACCGTTGGTGTGTTAGCCACGGCTAAAAACCGTGGCTATAGTGCTAACCGGCTTAAAACCGTTGCTAAACCGCATGTGTGTTGCACTTGAAAGTGTAGAGAAATGGAGTCGATTTCTCACGGGCGATTCCCTTTCCAAATTTTGCGTTCCCGATCCAAAAATTTTGCGTTCCCACTCCAAAAATTTTGCGTTCCCAGTTTATAATCCTAAAATTTGTTCCATCTCCCCACATATCTCCATAAACCCTAAAAAAAATTTTGCGTCCATTCTCCGGTTCTTGAAGGAGAGTTCGTCGAAGAAGAAGAATGTTTCAACACTATTTTTCTGCATGAAGGAGAAGGGGGTAGAGATAGAGAGATTGTCGTGAGTGAGTTCGCTAGGAAAGAAATTGTCGTAAGTGGGTATATCGAATTGCTTTGATTTCTTTTCTTGATTGGGTTTCTATTTGAGAAATTGCTAATGTTGTTCTCCTTTTTTCATGATTTTGAGCCGGTTTTCATGTAGAAGAAGCATCTAAGCATCTCACCACCTTCAGCTAGTAATAATCGCGTTGGAACTTGGAACCCCAGGTTGGCCCATTCTTCCAAATCTCAGTTTCTCTTTCACTCATGCTCATTATCAACCATTGGGTATCTTTCTAATCAACCACAAAATCAACCAAATGATCACAGCAAGAAATGGGTTTGTTTTTCTATTGAAACTAATTCGTGGGTTTGGTTTTATTTTTGTTAATAGTTTCTCAATCGGTCTGTTTGGTTGAGTTGCCTCTGTATTCCTTAATTAGGTTGTTTTTTGTTTTATCAAAGTGTTGTTCTTTTTCTTTTCATCATTAATTGTGGTTTGTTTTTCTTCTTGTTTACATGCCACTGTTGAATTATTGTTGTTTGTGTTTGTACTATGGCTGTTTGGCTTCATATGAATGAATCATCACTTTTTCTTAGGGGTTTTCATTTACATCTTCACCATATAAGTCAAATTGCATTGTACAATTCGATCTCTAGTACTTGCACTAAATCCATTCTCCTATTCTTGTTGTCTTAGTTTTGGGCTTATACCCAATGTGTACTGAGATGACAGCTCAATGTTTCAGATAATTGAAGGTCGACCAAATCTTGAAGACAATATATAATGGTTTCTATATCTAGATTGGGTGTTTACTGATGCACTGAGATCATAGTAATTCTCTCAGTAACTGTGCTGACACTTTGTCTTTTATAGACTCTTTGAGAGCATATTCTATTATAGGTATTGGATTTTCACAAAATTATTTTGTTCAAATGCTGGTCTTGTTTGTTCAATTCAGAAAGTCATTCTCATCTTATAGAAGCTTGGGCCAACCATGCCTTTTTGCTGTCACCTGTTAGTTTGAATTTGTGATTTTCTTTAAGGATACTACAATACTAGAGTGGCTAGCAATCTTTCAAAAATGTGGGGGATTTTCACTATATTTCAAACAGTCTATTGCTATACGTCTGTTATGTTATTAGAATTAATGTGGAAATATGATTTAATTTACCTTAACACTCACGTTTTATGTGTTCCAGAGCTTGTTCACCTTGTTTATGACCAACAATGATTGGTTAGCACTCTGATTTTGGACTGGAAGGGTTCAATTGAGATAGTGGAATGGAAAGGAAAAGGGTCGATGAATTTGAACCTGGATCAATTCCACCTGTTAGACAAGTGGACAGATTCGGGTTCGTAAAGCAAAGAAGTAAACTCCCCCGATGGTCAACCCAGGATTAGGTCTGCGATTGATCAAGAGAGGTGGGTTTTTAATTGTTGGAGCTGATAATTATTTCTCATTTGTTCATAGTTTCATTTATGTCTACAATAGGAAACGATTTTATGAAATTATCATGTGGTGGTTCTTATTTTGTTCCTGTCCATATGCTTTGTTGAATTATTAAAGTGTTGAACAATTGGTATTAGCTTGAAAAAAATGTCAAACATAATTTTATCGAGTGTGATCATGTTGGTAAGATGCATCATAATTGAAAGAACCTTGTCTTTTTCTTCCTCCATTGAGATGACACCAAAATGTTTCTTCACTTTCCACAAAAATATATCAGTTCCTTCACATCCCTGAACCAACCATTGTCTTGGGCTCTGAAATCTTTGATCTTGTGTTTTGTACTTGGACGGGAACATTGTTACCATTGTTTGTTTCAACAAAGCCCAATCGTCCTTCAAAATATCACTTGAACAAGTACGGCTGCTTGTAGTTCCCATAGAGGAGCGAAAAGGGGATACATTGTCAGCACTTGCTTGTGCATAATCAATATCAATATCTAACGTGTACTTAAATTTACCAAAAACGTTAATGTTTTAATTGCATTTTCTCATTCTCATTAATCTGTATGATAATTTATAATTAGAAGATGTCTCAAGATTAGATGGTTAAAATGTTAAATATGTGTGAGTGTTTATGTTACTTGAAGTTTGTGAACACTTCATTCTTCAGAAATGAAGTCTTGTTTGACATGATGGTGTGGTGTATAAGGAATTGTGAAAAATAACTATTAGCTGTCATTATATTTTGCAATGTATCCTATATTTTCAACAATTGTTCTAGAACCTGTTCTGATTTATTTCAATCTCAGTTAACTATTCTTTTTCTTTTACGTATTATTTCCAGGTAAATCAAAAGATGATGAAATCAACTCTTATCAAGGACCTTTATGGAGAAATCGATCTGCTTAAAGCAGGTAGTGTATGCTTCCTGTTCTGCAGTCTGATTACTCATATGCTTTTCTTTTGACATAGCATATTTAGTTGTAAATAATTGGCTTTTTTTAAGAGTTTTATGATGCGCGGGAGAAAATTGGAGTTTACATTCCAAAAGAGCGTTACTATCAAAAGGAGAGTGAATGAGATGAGTGCAACTTCTGGCTTGCAACACTATAGCGAATGATGAAAACAAGGCACAATATGAGAATAAACTAAAAGGTATATAATTGCAAGCCTAGTGAAATTGTTTGTTTTCACATTAATTGGTCTTGCATTCTTATTATTTGCTCTCACCAAATTGTACTTCGATATTATTGTACCTTTTGAAATTTGGAACCACCTGATGACCTTCTCATTATAGAGTTGCTCAGATACATATTAAATGTTCACTTTTGTGGAATTTTTGTGTATTGGAAACTTTATATCCCTGTTTTCACTAAATATAGTTTTTGTCTTGGGCGACTTTTAACATGTTTTTTCCTTCCAGAAAAGCTTCTCAATCCGGGGGAGTAGTTTATACATGTTTTTTTTTTTTTTTGCAGATTTTGAGGATGACCCTGTCCTTTATGTCCTGAAGCCAATTAAATATGTTGGTATTGAAGTTTGGCAGGTAAAATATGTTATTTGATACATTTCTTTTGAAAATCAACAATTACACAATGAAGATAATTTTTCAAGCTCTTTGCGTACAGTGATGGATCAAATATTTCAATTTTGTCAACTTTCTGAGTAAATACAATACCTGCTATTGTCCTATTGAAATGATGAAGTTGCATGTATTTTAAATGCTTTGTTCTCAAGCAGGCCTATTCCTATGATTTGAGAGAGTATCTCTTTAGTTTGAATGTAGTTTAATCAGCTTATATCCTTGTGTAGGTGAAAGCTAGTTCAGCTTTTGACAACATTTTGATCTGTGATGACCCCAAGTATACAAAACAAGTTGTACAGGAAATATGGACAAAAACAAGGAAGTGGGTCATTTTTCTTTAGTAGCCTAAGGTTCAATTTGTACTATTACCATTGTCTCAATAGCATGTCTATTATTTTCAAACTGTTAGGCTGAAAAAGAAGCTTTTGAGGAAACAGAAAAAAAAAAAGACAAGCTCGAGAAGAAGAGATGATTATTGTACTTGAATGGTTTCGATTTAGACCTTAGCTGAAAGTTGTCTCATGTATGTTTATGCTTTGAACTAAATTGAAGATTTCAAACTGGCGGATGTGGTACTTTTGCAGGAAGCTCAACAGGCTAGAGAGGAGGGTGAACGACGAAAATGAGACAGGGGCAGTGATCGAAGATACAAGAGGACAAATACAGAAGGGTATATTATTTGATATATATTTTGTCTTCATATTTTGAATGAAATTTGGAAGTTTCTATTATTTGCTTGCTGGTTTGTTCATCAGTCGCTTCAAAAGTCGTCGAGTCTAAATATCTATTTTGTTTAGTGGATATTCACTATTGTGCTGCATGCATGCTAGTTTCTGTTGTTTGCTTTTGCATTGACGTAGGACACCCAATCATGGTGAACCCTGCATACCCAAAATTAAGCCTGATCAAAACTATTTTTCAAGTTTTGTGAACCAAGGACATGTTGATTAATTATTGGTGTAGTGTAAGCAGGCTTTCATTCTTTCCTTGTAATCATCATTGAAGTGGTGATTTTGTGTCTATTGAAGTGAAAGCTGGCTCATTGAAAGATGATGAGGGGGTTCATTTCGATAATCCATCCCCATCCTGTGATCCAAAAGATTTTGTGTCTATTGAAGTGAAAGCTGGCTCATTGGTTGTCATTCATGGTGATCTTATACATCAGAGGTTAGTTAAGTCGGATAAATTGATTAGGATACTACGTCACTTATTTTCTTTTCTCATCAATGATCTTATTCTGGATTACAGCTTCGAGAATCAATCATCAAAATCAAAACATGCCTTAAGCTTGCATGTGGAGGATACTTATGGTTGTATGTGGGCACCCAATAATTGGTAAGGAGGAATGACATTTTATACCCCAATTAAATTAGATCTTTTCACATTGCTTTTTCTAGCTTTTTTGGCACATTCCCAGCTTTCAATACCTGTTCTGAATGTGTTCAATATTTGGTTGATTGAACCCCACCTACAGGATTAGAAGAAAAGTTGATCCAGAACCTCTCTATGTCGCTTGATCAAAGTTGTGGTAAGTTCCTTGTAATACGTTTCAAAGTTGTAGAAGGAAGGCAAAGTCACATTTAGTTGTGCTGGACAGATGAGTTCACAATGCTCATAGGCCAACTTAGATGGTGCACTTCAAGTTGATGCTCAGCGAATGAAAAGTTGAAAAGTTGAAGTTTTTGTTCAAGGTACATTTGTCCAAGTTGATTTGATTTTTGTACAATTAGTATAATTGGGGTTTTGGGTTTTTGTGGTTCAATGTTGATTGTGGATTGGGTTCTTGATTTTAATCTCTGAATTGAGTTGGGGTTAAACAGTTGTTTGGGCTTTGGGGTTATTGTGTTGTTAGACTGGGATGTGTGATTTTCTTTTGGTTTGGAACTCTGGATTTGCTGAAATTTGCTGCATTGTAGATTCATAGACCGAGTACGTTAGGGCTTAGGGGTTTTCCTTTTCTTGTTGAATGAATGAAGGTTGTGTTCTTGATTTTATTCTCTGGAGTCAATTTGGGGTCAGATAGTTATCTGGGCTTTGATAGTTATGGATGAATACTCATTTAGACTTGAGCATAATTTGTGACATAATTGTTCATCCATTATTGGTTCTATGTTGTTTTTGCAGGCGATGATTCTAGATTACAAGCTTACCTACCCAAGTGGAACAGCAACAACTATGTTGATAGATAGTTTTCATACACATTCAGGTGCTGAGCTTGTTAGGTAAGTAGAACTCAAATCATTTCTTTTGCTCATGTTCAGTGTTTTCACTTTTTATAGATGACTTTTTGGGGATTGGCCATTCGTGGAACTATATTGGTTATGCTTTGGTCATCAATGTTGAACATGCCAGTGCTTGTACCTGCCGATATTTCTGAAACCACTATGACAATTAACAGAATACATGTGAAAATTTCATTTTGATTAGATAGTGTTGTTGAGAACTTGATCCTTAATGATTATAATATCAATTATAAGTGGTTCTTTAGCGGCGTTGGGGATTCTTGCGGCTTTGATAAATTTCCCAGCTTTGGTTATTAGCATTTAAGAATACGTGAGATGTTGTTGCCTCTTTTTATCTTACATCCTTGTTTTCTTCAACATCAACTCTAGGTACTTATATATGCTAGTAACATAGGCTTTGGAAAGCAAAATTCAAAAGAAAAATAATGTTGAAAACAATTTTATTGTTGACTTACTGTTCATTTGGTTAAATTATTGTCACTTATTTGAGAAATCGCTTTGGTTTGCCTGTCACTTATTTCATCGAGCTCCCTCTTGTCTCACTCTCATTCCACTTCACACAATAGCAACTACTACTACTACTTTTCCTCCACTTTGATTTTGGTATGTATGTAAAAACCTTCTCATTATCAACTGGTTTCTGATTCTCTGCTTGATTTCAATTCTCTCTTCTTTAACTTATCTCTGTAATTTGTAATCTATCAGCTTTTTCCATCTTTAGTGGGTTTGTACACATTGACAACTCCAACATGTTCCCATATTGGTCATACATATTACTTCACTGAAATTTTAGTGATTTTTGCATCTTCAACACTTTTTTCCGTTGTTTGTGATTGTTCATCTACTTTAGCTTCAATGTGGTTTCGTTATTCAGTTCATGTCGGTCTTTGAACTTGATAGAGTTGATATATTGAGATGGGTTTTTGGTTTATCTTTTTATATTCTATTTTGATGATTTTTACACTCTGTGGGATTTGGCACTTGTAATGAATTGAACAGGTGATCCTTGTTTCTTTTTCAGCTCAAGTGGTTGTTTCATACTGGGGAGATGGTGTTCTCATTTGATTTGTGTTTGGGTTTCACATAACCTCTGCAAGTCACTCTGATTGTGCTGTATTGTGATGGAGTCTTGGAACTTTGGGTCTGAAGGGAAGGGGTTTGTGTTATCTAATGAGATGCTTTCGAATACTGATGATGGTCTTGCAAGGAGCAGAACAGTGTTGATGGGTTAGGACCTGAAACATGTAACTATGACAATACTCGAGGTTTTATGGAATTGGGCTTACCTGATATCAATCCAAAACCAGTTCCTGAAACTGAAAGTCTATATGAGGGGTTTTGTGGTACTAATTTATGTACTGGGAGAGTCCAATCTTCGACCTGTTTGAATTCCTCAAAAGCGATTTCCGGGAAGGATATCAAATTCCAATGTAGATTCTAACAGTCTGAAATCATCACTCATTGATTGGAAGCTGGGAAGGTTGTCTGATTACAAAGATTCAGAGAATGGTAAATTTTCCAAAGAGCTGCCAGTGTTTTCATCATTTTCATCATCAGCTTTGATTTTGAAAAATAATGTAGTTTATTGTGTTGTTGTGATTCGACAGAAGAGATGGTGCTATTAGTTTTGTGGATGTTGTTGTGTATATGGATATTGTCAATACAGTTGCTAACCATATATTATTTTTTTCAATAAGTCTTTTAACATTTTCATATTTTCGTTGTTTGTATTTTAGATTGAAGGTGGAGCTAATGAAGGTGGTAGAAGTCCTAGCATATGGGATACTTGCACCCATCAAAATCCTGGTTTTTCCCATATCTTTGTTCTGTCAGTCCTGGCATATATATATATATATATATATATATATATATATATATATATCTTCATAGGTGTTATGATCAATTCATAGTGCTACTAGTGATAAAATAAAACAACCACATTTCAGTGTGTTAATTTTCGAATTGAATATATTACATGGGAAATTATTTTGTGTACATTCCATGATTTTTCTCTTTATGATAAGAATATATATTTACCGGGTGGGATCTCTGAAGTTTGACTCCTAGGAGTCTGACTTGTACTTTAATTGACCAATCTAGAGGTTTTAGAATCACACCAAATTTTGTAAAGGAAGTTCAGATATTATCACATTATAGATTAACTAGTGCATATCCGCGCCAATGGCACCATCACCCAGTTTTACCTTGTAGCTTACATGGGTTGTTGAGTCATTGAGTTGTGCATTTGGCACAACGATCTACTTTGTATTCACTCTTGTGTCATGCCTTTGATATGTAGGCATGCTATTCAAGTCCTTCAACTATAAACTCCTTGGCATTTTCTCGACATTGTGTTGAGGAACTGCAACATTCCACATGCTTTATTGTAGTGATACATGAGGCGCCCAAAAGTCATAGAAATAGCTGTGGTTTATAAGCCTACAAATTTCACGCGGTTTGGAATTTAAACTAATATACTAGAAAAAAAATCAAAGACAAAATAACATGAACAACAGGAGCTCAATTGATGAACTTAATTATAGTAGTCTAAAAAGCTGTAAGCCTCTTATACAGAGCCATTGTTTTATCATTAACTAAAATAAGGTTCCATTACAAGTGTTTCCTGTATTAGTGTATGTATGAAAATGCTATGTATGGTTGGTGGGACAGAAAGGATAGCAGATCATAGCAATGGAGATGTTGTTGTGGATTCCTACCATCTTTATAAGGTTGGTATATTTAATCATTTGGCTCCTCCATTATTTTGTGTTCTCTGAATGAGTAATTTTAATATAATTATTTCTACCTTTTTGTTAGTTTTTGTCAGAAAATGAACGTGGATACTTACAGGTTCTCCATTTCCTGGTCAAGACTTATTCCAAGTGAGCATATTTCCGACACTACTTTTCTATGTCATGTGGATAAGTTTATTATTCTTTAAATTGTACACTTTGTCATTGTCCTCATCGGTTGCCGGTAACTTGTATATTTATTGACAAAAATGATTTCATATGCTGGACATCCCATGTCTTTATGATTATATGTTATAAATAATTAAATACTTTTGGAAAAATGACTTATAAGCTCAGCTGTAAGAATTACTTTTTTAAGGGTAAACAAGGTTTTTAAGAGGACCCTTGAACCTTTATTAGAAATAAATCAATCAAAAATTACAAACGCTCATACATTTCCCCCCTATATTATCATCGAAAATAATCTTCTAAAGATCCTCTGAGAAAGAACTAGGTATGAACTCCACGAATGAGCACCCAGGTGATAGAATTACTTACCAATAGGTTTAATTACTTATAGAAAGGAATTACTTTTAGTGTACTTTTTATAATAGGCCAGCTTCTCCACCTCAATCCATTTTTATGAACTTTTACTCTTATATTGTATAACGTATTTTTAATTAAAACTCAAAATAAAATTAACAGTTCATTCAATGATTAGATCTTGAGAATTTAAATTTTGTGTTAGATGGGAAGAAAAAGGATGGAGTGAACCAAGAAGGCATCACTTATTACAACAACCTCATCAACGAGCTCCTAATTGAAGGTTGGGATTCGATCAAACACTCGTTCCAATTTTTGTATCTCTACTTTCTTCACTGCTGTAATGTGATATCCACCTCATGTATTCTTTGCTGGTGTGCAGCCATATGTGACTCTCTACCACTGGGACTTACCTCAATTCCTCGAGGATCAATACAATGGTTTTTTAAGTCCAAATGTCGTGTTCGTATGAGTTTTCCAACATATTTATTTCAGAACAAATGAAACATTAGTCTAATTATGATTTTTGACCTATTCGTATCATAGGGAGGATTTCCAAGATTTTGCAGTGGTTTGTTTCCAGGAGTTTGGTGACCGAGTGAAGCATTTGATCACCTTGAATGAACCATGGACTTTCGCCTATGGTGGTTACCACCTGGGGATCCATGTGCCTACTCCTTGTTATAAATTCATTGGAAACTGTAGTGCTGGGAACTCTGCAACCGAGCCCTACATTGTTGCCCATAACCAGCTTTTTGCTCATGCAATTGCTGTCAAACTATACAAAGACAAATATTAGGTACAATTTGAATCCTTGGTGACAATTTGATAACATGTCATTGCTGGAATGTTAAATTTCAATCTCATTTAAAATAGAGTAATAACATTTTAAGCAACTCATTTAACACATCTTTCACCCAAGTGTGGCTCGTAACTAATTTTTGGAAAATAATGGTGATGCATACTGGAGTATAGGCCAAATATTGTACCAGAGTTTAGAAAAATAACTATCCTAATGGTTAATATTAATGTTTTTGTGCAGCAATCACAAAACGGATAGATTGGAATAACATTGACGTGTCATTGGATGGTACCCCTTTCTGAATCCAAGGCTGATAGGGATGCCGCTGATCGGGCCATCAACTTTATGTATGGATGGTGAGATTTATATTTATTTAATTTGGACAACCATTACATTGATCAATTCTAAGTAGCATAAGAAAAATCATTTAAAGCTAAAAAGAATTACTTTAATTTGTATTGTCTATCAATCCAATGCACGCCCTAGTATTTCAAAGGTCATGGTACAATCATGTATGTATACTTTTACAAAAAAGGTTCATGGGTCCATTAGTGAATGGAGAGTATCCAAAGAACATGATAGCACTTGTAGGGAGTCGACTACCCAGATTCTCCAAGGAGCAATCTGAATTGGTAAAAGCTTCATTCGACTTCATCGGATTAAATTACTACACTGAAAATTATGCATCTTATGCTCCTCCTTCTAATGACCCACCAAGTTATCAAATTGATGCTTGTGTTAAACTCAGTAGTAAGTTCTCTTCCCATTCAATTCTCTTTATGACAGTTTATTCTAGTTAATTTTACAGTTACATTAAATTAAACATTCTCTTCTTTTGCAGCTGAAAAGAATGGAATCCCAATTGGCACAAAGGTAATGCTCGAATTATATAACAATTATAATTTATTTAAACAAAAAAAAGGATTACTATGTAAGAAATACTCTCAACGTTTACATTATGTTATAATAGGCGGGTTCATCATGGCTTTATGTGTTTCCAAAAGGGATGAGAAATGTGTTGGTTTACATAAAAGAAAAATACAACAATCCTACAATTTACATAACAGATAATGGTAAGAGTGTACATTCTTATTACAGAATTGGTGTAAAATTTATTAATATACAAATATTTGTTACATATAACAGGAAGAAGTGAAAGGGATTATACTACATTATCTTTAGAAGAAGCATTAAAGGGCGGTCCAAGGATAGATTACTACCGTCGTCATCTTTTATCAGTCCTGCAAGCTATCAAGTAAGTGTATTCATCTTGTTACAAAACCCCCAATTCAAGATCTGTGGAGGATTGACTAAATGATATATCTGGATTGGATTGTTACACGGAAGGGGTGGATGTAAGAGGATTTTTTGGATGGTCCCTAATGGACAATTTCGAATGGGGTGATGGGTACACGATGCGTTTTGGCATCCACTATGTGGGTTACAAAAATGGTCTTAAACGACTGCCCAAAAAATTTGCCATTTGGTACAGGAAGTTCCTAGCATAATCGAGAACTGCAAGGGCATATTCTCTGATGGATTGTGCTGCTATGCTAAACTTTGCCCATAAGACCATTCTTTTGCATAAGAGATTTATTTGCATGAATCCTGTATGGTATGTCATGGATTTATTTACTTCTGTGAACTTGAGAAAATGAAATGTAAATTGTCCATTGTTTGATGTCTTCTTTTGACTATAGGCTGTGCTTAAAATGCTGAATGAGATTGGAACAGTTGAGAACATTTCTGAATTCATTGAAGGTGTGAAAAACAGGTGAGTTTTTGTTGTCTTTGCAAATGGTGTCTCATTAACTAATGTGACTGAACTGGTGCCACTGTACAATTTGATTTAATTTTTCTTTACCCTTTATCTTGGCTTTATACAGGAAAAGGAAGATGTCAGGTTTTGGCCACCGTGTATACAAAAATTATGATCCCCGTGCAAAGGTCATAAGAAAGCTTGCTAATGAAGTATTTTCAATTGTCGGGAGGGATCCATTGATTGAGGTGTTTCTTTTTTCTCTATACTTAATATAATTCTTTCTTTTTTCTCTATACTTGATGTAATCCTATCTACTTGCTTTTTTAACTGATTTTACTTGTTGCGGAATGGAATGCAGGCTGCTATCACAAGTGTTGTTACTAAAGGGAGCATGTTGCTATATGTTGCAGAGTGCTATGTTGTTACATGTAATGCATGTTGTTTAGGAAGGATTTCTGTTAGATTAGTTGTCAATAAATGTAGTACTATAAATAAGAGAGCATAAGAGAGAAAAAGGGATTCATTTGATTTGTAGGAAAATTGTACACTTGAGCATTTGCTCTACAGAAGATTAGCTATCTCGAATTAGCTTTCTTATTGAATACAATCCATTCCATTTACTGTCATCAATCGAGAATTACAATTACAAGTTCTTTAGTTTGTAATTTCTCTTCATTGCCTGTATTGCATCACTGTCAGTAGAACTGCATTGGCTTAACACCGTGACCACGGCTTAAAACCGTTGCTAAACTTTTAGCAACAGTTTAGAACCTTGGCTAAAACATCAACCGTACTGAACATAAAACCGTTGCTAAAATTTTAGCCAGGGTTTATAGCAATCACAGATGATTTCGCGACGCCTCTACAGCCCACGCCTCTTAGCCGTGGACATCAGTTACCCCCACGGTCTCAAACCGTTGCTAATGGCGAAATTTTGTGTAGTAAATGTAGAAACGAGTTTTCCATCTTCGTTAAGCACAATCAAACATTTTTGTTTAGTCAAGCATGTTTCATTTGTCGTAATTTGGGTACCCACGGGGTTAGAAGTCAAATGAAGTCTGTTTGGTCACTCAAATCTCTGTATTCTTGGATTGTACCCAAATTACCCTACAATTGACCCTACAACGTACAAATGAGTTTTCTGTCATCGTAAAGCACAACCAAACTTATTTGTTGGGGAAAAACTCTTGAATTTTTCAATATGAAGGTGTTCGAGCGGTTAGTAGTGAAACGAAGTCTATTTGGTCACTCAAATCTTCGTATTTTCATATTGCACCCAAATTTGCCTCCAATTGAGTCTACAACGTATAAACGAGTTTTTCTTCTTCGTTAAGCACAACCAAACATTTTTGTTGAGTCAAGCATGTTTCATTTGTCGTAATTTTGGTACCCACTGGGTTAGAAGTCAAATGAAGTCCGTTTGGTCACTCAAATCCTCGTATTCTCGGATTGCACCAAAATTGCCCTACACTTGAGCCTACAATGTTCAAACGAATTTTCCTTTTTCATTAAGCAAAACCAAACTTATTTTTTGAGGCCAACATCTTTGATTTGTCATTATTAGGGGACACAAGGGTTAGAAGTCAAATGAAGTCCGTTTAGTCACACAAATCCTCGTATTCTGAGATAGCACCCAAATTGGCCTCTTATTGAGCCTACTAATTACTAACGATTTCTCCTTCTTCATTAAGCACAACAAAACTTATTAGTTGAGGGAAAAATCTTGATTTTGTCGTTATTAAGGAACCCACAAGGTTAGAAGTCAAATGAAGTCCATTTTGTCACTCAAATCTTCGTATTCTTGGATAGCACTCAACTTGGCCTCCAATTGAGCCTACAACGTACAAACGAGTATTCCATCTTTGTTAAGCACAACCAAACTTATTTGTTGGGGACAACATCTTGAATTTGTCATTATGAAGGTGTTAAAGTGGTTAGAAGTAAAACGAAGTCCATTTGGTCATTCAAATCCTCGTTTTCTAGGATTGCACCCAAGTTGGCCTCCAATTGAGCCTACAACGTACAAACGAGTTTTCTATCTTCGTTAAGCACAACCAAACATATTTATTGAGGCCAACATCTTTCATTTATCATTATTTAGGTACCCACTCCGTTAGAAGTGAAACGAAGTATATTTCCTCACTCAAATCCTCGAATTCTCGGATTCCACCCAAATTGGTTTCCAATAGAGCCTTTTTTTTTTTTTTTTTTTTTTGAAAAGCAAGCACGGGGTGTAAATGGGCTCCCCAGACCACAGAAAGAAAAAATAAAGAAACAAGGATACAAGGTTACAATCTCATATACTTTTTTCCACTTGCATCCTCAAAAACAATCTTTTCAAGTCCTCCGCAAAATAGCTAGGAGTTACATCTATGTAAGAAGAATTTGGCATAAGAGAGGCCAATTTGTCTGCTGCCCTATTAGTTTCTCTATAGACATGCATCACATTGCAGCATTCGAACATCTGCAGCAGATCTTTGATTCTTCTCGTGACATGCTTTGCTTCCCAAGGCGGAGCCTTATTCGATTTGATGTATTTGATAGCAAGAGCCGAATCAATGCAAACATTAGCTTTTGAATGGTTTCCAATAGAGCCTACAACGTACATTCGAGTTTTTTTCTTCGTTAAGCACAACCAAACATTTTTGTTGTGTCAAACATGTTTCATTTGTCGTTATTTATGTACCCACTCGGGTAGAATACAAATGAAGTACATTTGGTCACTCAAATCCTCGTATTCTCGGATTGAACACAAATTGCCCTATAGTTTACCCTACAACGTAAAAACGAGTTATTCGTCTTCGTTATGCACAAAAAAACTTATTTCTTGAAAAAAAACTCTTGAATTTGTCAATATGAAGGTGTTCGAGCGGTTAGTAGTCAAACGAAGTCCATATGGTCACTCAAATCTTTGTATTCTCATATTGCACCGAAATTGGCCTCCAATTGAGTCTACAATGTACAAAGGAGTTTTTCTTCTTAGTTATGCACAACCAAAAATTTGTGTTGGGTCAAGCATGTTTCATTAGTCACTATTTAGGTACCCACGGGGTTAGAAGTTGCACGAACTCCATTTGGTCACTCAAATCCTCGCATTCTCGGAATGCACCCAAGTTGCCCTAAGTTAACCCTACAACGTACAAATGAGTTTTTCGTCATCGTTAAGCACAACCAAACTTATATGTTGATAAAAACTCTTGAATTTTTCAATATTAATGTGGTCGAGTGGTTAGTAGTGAAACAAAGTCCATTTGGTCACTCAAATCTTCATATTCTCAAATTGCACCCAAATTTGCCTCCCCTTGAGCCTACAACGTACAAACGAGTATTCCGTCTTTGTTAAGCACAACCAAACTTATTTGCTGGGGTCAAAACCTTGTATTTGTCATTATGAAGGTGTTCAAGTGGTTAGAAGTAAAATGAAGTCCATTTGGTCATTCAAATCCTCGTATTCTAGGATTGCACCCAAGTTGGCCCCCAATTAAGCCTATAACGTACAAACGAGTTTTCTATCTTCGTTAAGCACAACCAAACATATTTATTGGGGCCAAAATCTTTAATTTATCATTATTTAGGTACCCACTCCGTTAGAAGTGAAACGAAGTCCATTTCGTCACTCAAATCCTCGAATTCTCGGATTCCACCCAAATTGGTCTCCAATAGAGCCTACAACGTACATTCGAGTTTTTTTCTTCGTTAAGCACAACCAAACATTTTTGTTGGGTCAATCATGTTTCATTTGTCATTATTTACGTACCCACTCGGGTAGAATACAAATGAAGTCCATTTGGACACTCAAATCCTCGCATTCTCGGAATGCACCCAAATTGCCCTACAATTGACACTACAACGTACAAATGAGTTTTTCGTCATCGTTAAGCACAACCAAACTTATTTGTTGTGTAAAAACTCTTGAATTTGTCAATATTAAGGTGTTCAAGCGGTAAGTAGTGAAACGGAGTCCATTTGGTCACTCAAATCTTCGTATTCTCATATTGCACCCAAATTTGCCTCCAATTGAGTCTACAACGTACAAACGAGTATTCCATCTTCGTTAAGCAGAACCAAACATTTTTATTTAGTCAATCATGTTTCCTTTGTCGTTATTTAGGTACCCACGGGGTTAGAATTCAAATGAAGTCCGTTTGGTCACTCAAATCTTTGTATTCTCGGATTGTACCCAAATTGCCCTACAATTGACCCTACAACGTACAAATGAGTTTTCTGTCATCGTAAAGCATAACCAAACTTATTTGTTGAGGAAAAACTTTTGAATTTTTCAATATTAAGGTGTTCGAGCGGTTAGTAGTGAAACGAAGTCTATTTGGTCACTCAAATCTTCGTATTCTCATATTGCACCCAAATTTGCCTCCAATTGAGCCTACAACGTACAAACGAGTATTCCATCTGTGTTAAGCACAACCAAAGTTATTTGTTGGGGAAAACATCTTGTATTTGTCATTATGAAGGTGTTCAAGTGGTTAGAAGTAAAACGAAGTCCATTTGGTCATTCAAATCCTCGTATTCTAGGATTGCACCCAAGTTGGCTCCCAATGGAGTCTACAATGTACAAACGAGTTTTCTATCTTCGTTAAGCACAACCAAACATATTTATTGAGGACAACATCTTTCATTTATCATTATTTAGGTACCCACTCCGTTATAAGTGAAACGAAGTCCATTTCGTCACTCATTTCCTCGAATTCTCGGATTCCACCCAAATTGGTCTCTAATAAAGCCAACAACGTACATTCGAGTTTTTTTTCTTCGTTATGCACAACCAAACTTATTTATTGAGAAAAACTCTTGAATTTTTCAATATTTAGGTGTTCGAGCGGTTAGTAGGCAAACGAAGTTCATATGGTCACTCAAATCTTCGTATTCTCATATTGCACCCAAATTTGCCTCAAATTGAGTGTACAACGTGCAATTGAGTTTTCCTACTTAGTTATGCAGAACCAAACATTTGTGTTAGGTCAAGCATGTTTCATTAGTCGGTATTTAGGTACCCACGGGGTTAGAAGTCACAAAAAGTCCATTTGGTCACTCAAATCCTCGTTTTCTCGGAATGCACCCAAATTGCCCTACAATTGACACTACAACGTACAAATGAGTTTTTCGTCATCGTTAAGCACAACCAAACTTATTTATTGAGGAAAAACTCATGAATTTGTCAATATTAAGCTGTTCGAGCGGTTAGTTGTGAAACGAAGTCCATTTGGTCACTCAAATCTTCGTATTATCATATTGCACCCAAATTTACCTCCAATTGTGTATACAACGTACAAACGAGTTTTCCTTTTTCGTTAAGCACAACTAAAAATTTTTGTTTAGTCAAGCATCTTTCATTTGTCGTAAAACAAAGTCCATTTGGTCATTAAAATCCTCGTATTCTAGGATTGCACCCAAGTTGGCCCCCAATTGAGCCTACAACGTACAAACGAGTTTTATATCTTCGTTAAGCACACCCAAACATATTTATTGAGGCCAAAATCTTTCATTTATCATTATTTAGGTACCCACTCCGTAAGAAGTGAAACGAAGTCAATTTCTTCACTCAAATCCTCGAATTCTCGGATTCCACCCAAATTGGTCTCTAATAGAGCCTACAACGTACATTCGAGTTTTTTTCTTCGTTAAGCACAAACAAACATTTTTGTTTATTCAAGCAGCTTTCATTTGTTGTGATTTATGTACCCACTGGGTTAGAAGTCAAATGAAGTCCGTTTGGTCACTCAAATCCCTGTATTATCGGATTGTACCCAAATTGCCCTACAGTTTACCCTACAACGTACAAACGAGTTTTTCGTCTTCGTTATGCACAACCAAACTTATTAATTGAGAAAAAACACTTGAATTTTTAAATATTAAGGTGTTCTAGCGGTTAGTAGTCAAACGAAGTTCATATGGTCACTCAAATCTTCGTATTCTCATATTGCACCAAAATTTGCATCCAATTGAGTGTACAACGTACAAACGAGTTTTCCTTCTTAGTTATGCACAACCAAACATTTGTGTAGGGTCAAGCATGTATCATTAGTCGTTATTTAGGTACCCACGGGGTTAGAAGTCACACGAAGTCCATTTGGTCACTCAAATCCTCGCATTCTCGGAATGCACCCAAATTGCCCTACAATTAACACTACAATGTACAAATGAGTTTTTCGTCATCGTTAAGCACAACCAAACTTATTTATTGAGGAAAAACTCATGAATTTGTCAATATTAAGGTGTTCGAGTGGTTAGTAGTGAAGCGGAGTCCATTTGGTCACTCAAATCTTCATATTCTCATATTGCACCCAAATTTGGCACCAATTGTGTCTACAACGTACAAACGAGTTTTCCATCTTCGTTAAGCACAACGAAACATTTTTGTTTAATCAAGCATGTTTCATTTGTTTTGATGTATGTACTCACGTTCTTAGAAGTCAAATGAAGTCCGTTTGGTCACTCAAATCCCTGTATTCTCGAATTGTACCCAAATTGCCCTTCAATTGACCCTACAACGTACAGATGAGTTTTCCATCATCCTTAAGCACAAACAAACTTATTTGTTGAGGAAGAACTCTTGAATTTATCAATATTAAGGTGTTCGAGCGGTTAGTAGTTAAATGAAATCCATTTGGTCACTCAAATCTTCGTATTCTCATACTGCACCCAAATTTGCCTCCAATTGAGTCTACAACGTACAAACGAGTTTCCTTCTTCGTTAAGCACAACCAAACATTTTTGTTTAGTCAAGCATGTTTCATTTGTCATAATTTAGGTACCCACGGGGTTATAAGTCAAATGAAGTCTGTTTGGTCACTCAAATCTATGTATTCTCGGATTGTACCCAAATTGCCCTACAATTGACCCTACAACGTATAAATAAGTTTTCTGTCATCGTAAAGCACAACCATACTTATTTTTTGAGGAAAAACTCTTGAATCTTTCAATATTAAGGTGTTCTAGCGGTTAGTAGTCAAACGAAGTTCATATGGTCACTCAAATCTTCGTATTCTCATATTGCACCCAAATTTGCGTCCAATTGAGTGTACAACGTACAAACGATTTATCCTTCTTAGTTATGCACAACCAAACATTTGTGTAGGGTCAAGCATGTATCATTAGTCATTATTTAGGTACAAGTCACACGAAGTCCATTTGGTCACTCAAATCCTCGCATTCTCGGAATGCACACAAATTGCCCTACAATTAACACTACAATGTACAAATGAGTTTTTCGTCATCGTTAAGCACAACCAAACTAATTTATTGAGGAAAAACTCATGAATTTGTCAATATTAAGTTGTTCGAGTGGTTAGTAGCGAAGCGGAGTCCATTTGGTCACTCAAATCTTCATATTCTCATATTGCACCCAAATTTGGCACCATTTGTGTCTACAACGTACAAACGAGTTTTCCATCTTCGTTAAACACAACGAAACATTTTTGTTTAATCAAGCATGTTTCATTTGTTTTGATTTATGTAATCACGTTGTTAGAAGTCAAATGAAGTCCGTTTGGTCACTCAAATCCCTGTATTCTCGAATTGTACCCAAATTGCCTTTCAATTGACCCTACAACGTACAAATGAGTTTTCCATCATCCTTAAGCACAAACAAACTTATTTGTTGAGGAAGAACTCTTGAATTTGTCAATATTAAGGTGTTCGAGCGGTTAGTAGTTAAATGAAATCCATTTGGTCACTCAAATCTTCGTATTCTCATATTGCACCCAAATTTGCCTCCAATTGAGTCTACAACGTACAAACGAGTTTTCCTTCTTCGTCAAGCACAACCAAACATTTTTGTTTAGTAAAGCATGTTTCATTTGTCATAATTTAGGTACCCACGGGTTTATAAGTCAAATGAAGTCCGTTTGGTCACTCAAATCTATGTATTCTCGGATTGTACCCAAATTGCCCTACAATTGACCCTACAACGTATAAATAAGTTTTCTGTCATCGTAAAGCACAACCAAACTTATTTTTTGAGGAAAAACTCTTGAATTTTTCAATATTAAGGAGTTCGAGCGGTTGGTAACCAAACGAAGTTCATATGGTCACTCAAATCTTCGTATTCTCATATTGCACCCAAATTTGCCTCCAATTGAGTGTACAACGTACAAACGAGTTTTCCTTCTTAGTTATGCACAACCAAACATTTGTGTAGGGTCAAGAAAGTCTCATTAGTCATTATTTAGGTACCCACAGGGTTAGAAGTCCCATGAAGTCCATTTGGTCACTCAAATCCTCGCATTCTCGGAATGCACCCAAATTAACCTACAATTAACACTACAATGTACAAATGAGTTTTCTGGCATCGTTAAGCACAACCAAACTTATTTATTGCGGAAAAACTCATGAATTTGTCAATATTAAGGTGTTCGATTGGTTAGTAGTGAAACGGAGTCCATTTGGTCACTCAAATCTTCGTATTCTCTTATTGCACCCAAATTTGCCACCAATTGTGTCTACAACGTACAAATGAGTTTTCCTTCTTCGTTAAGGACAACCAAACATTTTTGTTTATTCAAGCATGTTTCATTTGTTGTGATTTATGTAACCACGTTGTCAGAAGTCAAATGAAGTCCGTTTGGTCACTCAAATCCCTATATTCTCGAATTGTACCCAAATTGCCCTACAATTGACCCTACAACGAACAAATGAGTTTTCCATCATCGTTAAGCACAACCAAACTTATTTGTTTAGGAAAAACTCTTGAATTTGTCAATATTAAGGTGTTCGAGCGGTTAGTAGTGAAAGGAAGTCCATTTGGTCACTCAAATCTTCGTATTCTAATATTGCACCCAAATTTGCCTCCAATTGAGCGTACAACGTACTAACGAGTTTTTATTCTTAGTTATTCAGACGAGTTTTCTTCTCCGTTAAGCACAACCAAACATTTTTGTTTAGTCAGGCATGTTTCATTTGTCATAATTTAGGTACCCATGGAGTTAGAAGTAAAATGAATTTCGTTTGGTCACTCAAATCTCTGTATTCTCGGATTGTATCCAAATTGCCCTACAGTTGACCCTACAACATACAAATAAGTTTCTTGTCATCGTAAAGTTAAACCAAACTTATTTGTTGAGGAAAAACTCTTGAATTTTTCAATATTAAGGTGTTCGAGCGGTTAGTAGTCAAACGAAGTTCATATGGTAACTCAAATCTTCGTATTCTAATATTGCACCCAAATTTGCCTCCAATTGAGTGTACAACGTACTAACGAGTTTTTATTCTTAGTTATTCACAACCAAACATTTGCGTTGGGTCAAGCATGTCTCATTAGTCATTATTTAGGTACCCACGGGGTTAGAAGTCACACGAAGTCCATTTGGTCACTCAAATCCTCGCATTCTCGGAATGCACCCAAATTGCCCTACAATTAACACTACAATGTACAAATGAGTTTTCCATCATCGTTAAGCACAAAAAAACTTATTTATTGAGGAAAAACTCATGAATTTGACAATATTAAAGTGTTCGAGTGGTTAGTAGCGAAACAGAGTCCATTTGGTCACTCAAATCTTCGTGTTCTCATATTGCACCCAAATTTGCCACCAATTGTGTCTACAACGTACAAACGAGTTTTCCTTCTTCGTTAAGCACAACCAAACATTTTTGTTTAGTCAAGCATGTTTCATTTGTCGTAATTTAGGTACCCACGGGGTTAGAAGTCAAATGAAGTCCGTTTGGTCACTCAAATCTCTGTATTCTCGGATTGTACCCAAATTGCCCTACAATTGACCCTACAACGTACAAATAAGTTTTCTGTCATCGTAAAGCACAACCAAACTTATTTATTGAGGAAAAACTCTTGAATTTTTCAATATTAAGGTGTTCGAGCGGTTAGTAGTCAAACGAAGTTCATATGGTCACTCAAATCTTCGTATTCTAATATTGCACCCAAATTTGCCTCCAATTGAGTGTACAACGTACAAACGAGTTTTCCTTCTTGGTTATTCACAACCAAACATTTGTGTTGAGTCAAGCATGTCTCGTTAGTCATTATTTAGGTACCCACGGGGTTAGAAGTTACTCGAAGTCCATTTGGTCAATCAAATCCTCGCATTCTCGGAATGCGCCCAAATTGCCCAACAATTAACACAACAATGTACAAATGAGTTTTCCGTCATGGTTAAGCGCAAAGAAACTTATTTATTGAGGAAAAACTCATGAATTTTTCAATATTAAGGTGTTCGAGTGGTTAGTAGTGAAACGGAGTCCATTTGGTCACTCAAATCTTCGTATTCTCATATTGCACCCAAATTTGCCACCAATTGTGTCTACAACGTACAAACGAGTTTTCCTTCTTCGTTAAGCACAACCAAACATTTTTGTTTAGTCAAGCATGTTTCATTTGTTGTGATTGGTGTACCCACATTGTTAGATGTGAAATAAAGTCCGTTTGGTCACTCAAATCCTTGTATTCTCGAATTGTACCCAAATTGCCCTACAATTGACTCTACAACGTACAAATGAGTTTTCCATCATCGTTAAGCACAACCAAACTTATTTGTTGAGGAAAAACTCTTGAATTTGTCAATATTAAGGTTTTCGAGCGGTTAGTAGTGAAAGGAAGTCCATTTTGTCACTAAAATCTTCGTATTTTCATATTGCACCCAAATTTGCCTCCAATTGAGTCTACAACGTACAAACGAGTTTTCCTTCTTCGTTAAGCACAACCAAACATTTTTGTTTAGTCAAGCATGTTTCATTTGTCGTAATTTAGGTACCCACGGGGTTAGAAGTCAAATGAAGTCCGTTTGGTCACTCAAATCTCTGTATTCTCGGATTGTACCCAAATTGCCCTACAATTGACCCTACAACGTACAAATAAGTTTTCTGTCATCGTAAAGCACAACCAAACTTATTTGTTGATGAAAAACTCTTGAATTTTTCAATATTAAGGTGTTCGAGCGGTTAGTAGTCAAACGAAGTTCATATGGTCACTCAAATCTTCGTATTCTAATATTGCACCCAAATTTGCCTGCAATTGAGTGTACAACGTACAAACGAGTTTTCCTTCTTAGTTATTCACAACGAAACATTTGTGTTGGGTCAAGCATGTATCATTAGTCATTATTTAGGTACCCACGGGGTTAGAAGTCACTCGAAGTCCATTTGGTCAATCAAATCCTCGCATTCTCAGAATGCACCCAAATTGCCCAACAATTAACACAACAAGGTACAAATGAGTTTTCCGTCATCGTTAAGCACAAAGAAATTTATTTATTGAGGAAAAACTCATGAATTTTTCAATATTAAGGTGTTCGAGTGGTTAGTAGTGAAACGGAGTCCATTTGGTCACTCAAATCTTCGTATTCTCATATTGCACCCAAATTTGCCACCAATTGTGTCTACAACGTACAAACGAGTTTTCCTTCTTCGTTAAGCACAACCAAACATTTTTGTTTAGTCAAGCATGTTTCATTTGTTGTGATTTATGTACCCACGTTGTTAGAAGTGAAATAAAGTCCGTTTGGTCACTCAAATCCCTGTATTCTCGAATTGTAGCCAAATTGCCCTACAATTGACCCTACAACGTACAAATGAGTTTTCCATCATCGTTAAGCACAACCAAACTTATTTGTTGAAGAAAAACTCTTTAATTTTTCAATATTAAGGTGTTCGAGCGGTTAGTAGTGAAAGGAAGTCCATTTGGTCACTAAAATCTTCGTATTCTCATATTGCACCCAAATTTGCCTCCAATTGAGTCTACAACGTACAAACGAGTTTTCTTTCTTCGTTAAGCACAACCAAACATTTTTGTTTAGTCAAGCATGTTTCATTTGTTGTAATTTAGGTACCCACGGGGTTAAAAGTCAAATGAAGTCCGTTTGGTCACTCAAACCTCTGTATTCTCGGATTGTACCCAAATTGCCCTACAATTGACCCTACAACGTACAAATAAGTTTTCTGTCATCGTAAAGCACAACCAAACTTATTTGTTGAGGAAAAAATCTTGAATTTTTCAATATTAAGGTGTTCGAGCGGTTAGTAGTCAAACGAAGTTCATATGGTCACTCAAATCTTCGTATTCTAATATTGCACCCAAATTTGCCTCCAATTGAGTGTACAACGTACAAACGAGTTTTCCTTCTTGGTTATTCACAACCAAACATTTGTGTTGAGTCAAGCATGTCTCATTAGTCGTTATTTAGGTACCCACGGGGTTAGAAGTCACTCGAAGTCCATTTGGTCAATCAAATCTTCGCATTCTCGGAATGCACCCAAATTGCCCTACAATTAACACAACAATGTACAAATGAGTTTTCCGTCATCGTTAAGCACAACCAAACTTATTTATTGAGGAAAAACTCATAAATTTTTAAATATTAAGGTGTTCGAGTGGTTAGTAGTGAAACGGAGTCCATTTGGTCACTCAAATCTTCGTATTCTCATATTGCACCCAAATTTGCCACCAATTGTGTCTACAACGTACAAACGAGTTTTCCTTCTTCGTTAAGCACAACCAAACATTTTTGTTTAGTCAAGCATGTTTAATTTGTTGTAATTTATGTACCCACGTTGTTAGAAGTGAAATAAAGTCCGTTTGGTCACTCAAATCTCTGTATTCTCGAATTGTACCCAAATTGCCCTACAGTTGACCCTACAACGTACAAATGAGTTTTCCATCATCGTTAAGCACAACCAAACTTATTTGTTGAATAAAAACTCTTGAATTTTTCAATATTAAGGTGTTCGAGCGGTTAGTAGTGAACGGAAGTCCATTTGGTCACTCAAATCTTCGTATTCTCATATTGCACCCAAATTTGCCTCCAATTGAGTCTACAACGTACAAACGAGTTTTCTTTCTTCGTTAAGCACAACCAAACATTTTTGTTTAGTCAATCATGTTTTATTTGTTGTAATTTAGGTACCCACGGGGTTAAAAGTCAAATGAAGTCCGTTTGGTCACTCAAATCTCTGTATTCTCGGATTGTACCCAAATTGCCCTACAATTGACCCTTTTTTTTTTTTTGAAAAGCAAGCTTGGGGTATAAATGGGCTCCCCAGACCACAGAAACAAATAAGAAAGGAACAATACAGACACAAATACAAATGCCACTAAGAAAAAATAAACATTACATTCTCAAATATTTTCTACCACTGGCATCCTCAAAGATAATCTTCTTTAGGTCTTCGGCGAAGGAGCTAGGAGTAACTTCAATGAAGGAAGAGTTGGGCACTAGAGCTGCCAGCTTGTCTGCTGCTCTATTAGTTTCCCGAACTACATGAACCACTTTGCAAGCTTCAAACAATTTCAGCATGTCTTTAATCCTTCACGTGGTATGTTTGGCTTCCCACGGAGGAGCCTTATCTGTATTAATGTACTGGACTGCAGTGGCTGAGTCGATGCAGATGATCAGCTTCCTGTGCTGACCTGAGATAGCCAATTTCAGCCCTGTTTCTACTCCCTGCAGCTCGTGCATAATGACAGATTTCCCTGTTTGCGACCCTGCTGCAGCTGCTAGGACAGATCCTTGCTGATCACGGATGAGCGCTACATATCCTCCCATCGTACCTTGCAGCGAACCATCTGAATTAATTGTCACCCACCCTGGATCAGGCCGCAGCCAAGTGTGCCATGTGCTGTCCTTTATTTTGTAATTGATGTCGAGATTCCATCTATTAAAGAAGTTACGGTTTTGGGGAGTATCTTCTACTTCCAGCTTCATAACGATCAACCGAAGACTAACATCAACACTGATTTTAGGACAGAGATCCTTAACAGCGAGCTCTTGGCTGTCAAACATTCTCCTATTCCGTTCTAACCATAAATGGTATATTGTTGCATTTAACATCAGCTTTTGAGCAATAGATTTTGGGTCTGTTCCTGTGAATTTCTGCAAGCACCAATGAAGTTCATCTGTCCATCTGCGGGGATGATGTTTGAATCCCATAAATCTGAGCATAGAGGACCAGACCTGATTTGTGTAGGAGCAGCTGAAGAAGAGATGGTTTTCATTCTCCGGTTCCAGGTGACAGAAGCAGCATAAAGAGGTAGGGATGGTCCCCCACTGTAACAGCTTGTCTTGAGTTTTTAGTCTGTTTGTTAGAGCCAGCCAGCCAATAAAATTGTGTCTGGGGATGCGTCCCTTGAACCAGACAAGTTTAGTCCAGGGTATAAGCGGCTTTTTTTCTCTAATAGCATGATATGCACTTTTGCTAGTGTACTCCCCACCCGTGCCTCCTTTCCACACTACTTCATCTTGATAATTAGAGTCAAGCTCCACTAAGCTAAGGTCCTCATAAATTTCTGCAATTGAGTCCCAAATATAATCACTTGCAAACCACGACCCGTTCCTAATGAGCGCACTCACTTTGGCCTTCTTATTAATAAGAGAGTTGTAGGTTAGGTGAGGAGGGAATCTGTCCATAAGAATGCCTTTAGGGTGCCATGGGTCCTTCCATAAACATGTGTCCCTGCCGTTTCCTATTGCATAAGAGATCAAACTGGTTGTGAGTTTCCTGCAATTTAGGATACTTCTCCAGCACCATGAGGCTCCCTGCGGGACTCCCATTAACCAGAAGTCCCTTCCCTTGATGAGGTTTTTCTTCGTCCATTGGACCCAAAGGGTTTCCTTGTTCGACACAATACTCCATATATATCTCGTCATAGCAGCCAGGTTAGCAGTTTTGATGCACCTTACGCCCAGACCACCTTCATTATAGGGGAGACAAATTGTCTTCCATTGAACAAGAGGAACTGTCAGGTATTGATCAGATGCAGACCATAAGAAGTTCCTGATGATGGAAGTGATTTCATTGATGGTTGCCTTGGGAAGGACATAGCACGAGCTCCAATACACTTGCATACTACTTAAAACAGCCTTTATTAGAGTTAGTCTACCAGCATAGGATAGAGTCCTGTTCTTCCAAGAGGTTACTCTCTTCCTGATTCTTTCCACCAGAGGGAAGCAGTCAAGGTGAGAAAGTCTAGTTGAAATCATAGGAAGGCCAAGGTACCTTACAGGAAGATCAGCTGCTTTAAATTGCAGGATTGAAGTGATCTCTGTCAGCTTCTCTCTAGGGATTCCTGCTGCAAAAAGGCTGCTCTTGTTGCAATTGATAGTCAGCCCCGTACATCTTCGGAATTTGTCCATGGCCTGAGCAAGAGAAGCCGCTGACCTCTGGTCCCCATGGAAGAAAGCTATAATATCATCAGCAAAGCTTAAGTGTGTTATGAAGGGGTCTTTGCATTTGTAATGCAGCTGATAGTTTCCTTGAAGAGCTTCATCCTTTAGTAGCAGGTGGAGAATTTCCATCATCAGGACAAAAATGTAAGGAGACATTGGGCATCCTTGACGAATACCCCTAGTGGCTTGTATGAATCCTTTGGGCGAGCCATTAACTGATATGGAATACTTTGGGGTCGAGATGCACACATACACCCATTGTATAAATTGCTCAGGGAACTTGAGTTTCCTCAACATATGAATGATAGCCTCCCATCTGATAGTGTCATAGGCCTTTCGAAGGTCAATTTTCACTGCACATCTAGGAGGGCCTTGGTCTTTATGATAGTTCCGAACTAGCTCGTGGGCTAACATAATATTGTCCTGAATGAGACGCCCCTTGATAAAAGCTGATTGAGAAGGGCTGACCAGCCGTTGCACTACCATGCTTAGCCTATTCTTCATGATTTTCGTCAAGCATTTATAGACAACATTACAGCATGAGATAGGCCTGAAATCACTGAGAGTAGTAGGATTAGTAATTTTTGGGATTAAAACTACACACGTTGTATTTACCTGTCTCAGAAGTTTGCCACTTGCAAAGAAATTACAGATTGCTTTACTGAAATCATCTCCCAGAATGTGCCAGGCTGACTTATAGAAGAGAAACCATCCGAGCCAGGAGACTTGTTGGAGTCTATCATGGATAAAGCTTCTGTGATTTCATTTCTGGTAACCGTGCTGGTAAGTTCCTTGCTCTCTTGAGTAGTGAGGACTCGATCAAAGTTGATGCTTTCTATGACACTGCCATCATATGGTTCCAGCTTACCTCCAAAGACATCCTCAAAGTATCTCACACACTCATTCCCAATTTCTTCTATGTCCTCTATTTTTTCCTGATTGGAATTGTAAAGGGATAAGATTTTGTTTTTCTTTTTCCTTTCCCTGGCGTAGTCATGGAAGTAGGCCACATTTTCATCTCCCACCTGCATATGCTTAGCTTTAGCCTTCTGCTTAGCTTTAGCCTTCTGCTTAGCTTCTGATTCCTCGCCTACAACGTACAAATAAGTTTTCTGTCATCATAAAGCACAACCAAACTTATTTGTTGAGGAAAAACTCTTGAATTTTTCAATATTAAGGTGTTCGAGCGGTTAGTAGTCAAACGAAGTTCATATGGTCACTCAAATCTTCGTATTCTAATATTGCTCCCAAATTTGCCTCTAATTGAGTGTACAACGTACAAACGAGTTTTCCTTCTTGGTTATTCACAACCAAACATTTGTGTTGAGTCAAGCATGTCTCATTAGTCGTTATTTAGGTACCCACGGGGTTAGAAGTCACTCGAAGTCCATTTGGTCAATCAAATCTTCGCATTCTCGGAATGCACCCAAATTGCCCTACAATTAACACAACAATGTACAAATGAGTTTTCCGTCATCGTTAAGCACAACCAAACTTATTTATTGAGGAAAAACTCATGAATTTTTAAATATTAAGGTGTTCGAGTGGTTAGTAGTGAAACGGAGTCCATTTGGTCACTCAAATCTTCGTATTCTCATATTGCACCCAAATTTGCCACCAATTGTGTCTACAACGTACAAACGAGTTTTCCTTCTTCGTTAAGCACAACCAAACATTTTTGTTTAGTCAAGCATGTTTCATTTGTTGTAATTTATGTACCCACGTTGTTAGAAGTGAAATAAAGTCCGTTTGGTCACTCAAATCTTTGTATTCTCGAATTGTACCCAAATTGCCCTACAGTTGACCCTACAACGTACAAATGAGTTTTCCATCATCGTTAAGCACAACCAAACTTATTTGTTGAATAAAAACTCTTGAATTTTTCAATATTAAGGTGTTCGAGCGGTTAGTAGTGAAAGGAAGTCCATTTGGTCACTCAAATCTTCGTATTCTCATATTGCACCCAAATTTGCCTCCAATTGAGTCTACAACGTACAAACGAGTTTTCTTTCTTCGTTAAGCACAACCAAACATTTTTGTTTAGTCAGTCATGTTTTATTTGTTGTAATTTAGGTACCCACGGGGTTAAAAGTCAAATGAAGTCCGTTTGGTCACTCAAATCTCTGTATTCTCGGATTGTACCCAAATTGCCCTACAATTGACCCTTTTTTTTTTTTTGAAAAGCAAGCTTGGGGTATAAATGGGCTCCCCAGACCACAGAAACAAATAAGAAAGGAACAATACAGACACAAATACAAATGCCACTAAGAAAAAATAAACATTACATTCTCAAATATTTTCTACCACTGGCATCCTCAAAGATAATCTTCTTTAGGTCTTCGGCGAAGGAGCTAGGAGTAACTTCAATGAAGGAAGAGTTGGGCACTAGAGCTGCCAGCTTGTCTGCTGCTCTATTAGTTTCCCGAACTACATGAACCACTTTGCAAGCTTCAAACAATTTCAGCATGTCTTTAATCCTTCACGTGGTATGTTTGGCTTCCCACGGAGGAGCCTTATCTGTATTAATGTACTGGACTGCAGTGGCTGAGTCGATGCAGATGATCAGCTTCCTGTGCTGACCTGAGATAGCCAATTTCAGCCCTGTTTCTACTCCCTGCAGCTCGTGCATAATGACAGATTTCCCTGTTTGCGACCCTGCTGCAGCTGCTAGGACAGATCCTTGCTGATCACGGATGAGCGCTACATATCCTCCCATCGTACCTTGCAGCGAACCATCTGAATTAATTGTCACCCACCCTGGATCAGGCCGCAGCCAAGTGTGCCATGTGCTGTCCTTTATTTTGTAATTGATGTCGAGATTCCATCTATTAAAGAAGTTACGGTTTTGGGGAGTATCTTCTACTTCCAGCTTCATAACGATCAACCGAAGACTAACATCAACACTGATTTTAGGACAGAGATCCTTAACAGCGAGCTCTTGGCTGTCAAACATTCTCCTATTCCGTTCTAACCATAAATGGTATATTGTTGCATTTAACATCAGCTTTTGAGCAATAGATTTTGGGTCTGTTCCTGTGAATTTCTGCAAGCACCAATGAAGTTCATCTGTCCATCTGCGGGGATGATGTTTGAATCCCATAAATCTGAGCATAGAGGACCAGACCTGATTTGTGTAGGAGCAGCTGAAGAAGAGATGGTTTTCATTCTCCGGTTCCAGGTGACAGAAGCAGCATAAAGAGGTAGGGATGGTCCCCCACTGTAACAGCTTGTCTTGAGTTTTTAGTCTGTTTGTTAGAGCCAGCCAGCCAATAAAATTGTGTCTGGGGATGCGTCCCTTGAACCAGACAAGTTTAGTCCAGGGTATAAGCGGCTTTTTTTCTCTAATAGCATGATATGCACTTTTGCTAGTGTACTCCCCACCCATGCCTCCTTTCCACACTACTTCATCTTGATAATTAGAGTCAAGCTCCACTAAGCTAAGGTCCTCATAAATTTCAGCAATTGAGTCCCAAATATAATCACTTGCAAACCACGACCCGTTCCTAATGAGCGCACTCACTTTGGCCTTCTTATTAATAAGAGAGTTGTAGGTTAGGTGAGGAGGGAATCTGTCCATAAGAATGCCTTTAGGGTGCCATGGGTCCTTCCATAAACATGTGGCCCTGCCGTTTCCTATTGCATAAGAGATCAAACTGGTTGTGAGTTTCCTGCAATTTAGGATACTTCTCCAGCACCATGAGGCTCCCTGCGGGACTCCCATTAACCAGAAGTCCCTTCCCTTGATGAGGTTTTTCTTCGTCCATTGGACCCAAAGGGTTTCCTTGTTCGACACAATACTCCATATATATCTCGTCATAGCAGCCAGGTTAGCAGTTTTGATGCACCTTACGCCCAGACCACCTTCATTATAGGGGAGACAAATTGTCTTCCATTGAACAAGAGGAACTGTCAGGTATTGATCAGATGCAGACCATAAGAAGTTCCTGATGATGGAAGTGATTTCATTGATGGTTGCCTTGGGAAGGACATAGCACGAGCTCCAATACACTTGCATACTACTTAAAACAGCCTTTATTAGAGTTAGTCTACCAGCATAGGATAGAGTCCTGTTCTTCCAAGAGGTTACTCTCTTCCTGATTCTTTCCACCAGAGGGAAGCAGTCAAGGTGAGAAAGTCTAGTTGAAATCATAGGAAGGCCAAGGTACCTTACAGGAAGATCAGCTGCTTTAAATTGCAGGATTGAAGTGATCTCTGTCAGCTTCTCTCTAGGGATTCCTGCTGCAAAAAGGCTGCTCTTGTTGCAATTGATAGTCAGCCCCGTACATCTTCGGAATTTGTCCATGGCCTGAGCAAGAGAAGTCGCTGACCTCTGGTCCCCATGGAAGAAAGCTATAATATCATCAGCAAAGCTTAAGTGTGTTATGAAGGGGTCTTTGCATTTGTAATGCAGCTGATAGTTTCCTTGAAGAGCTTCATCCTTTAGTAGCAGGTGGAGAATTTCCATCATCAGGACAAAAATGTAAGGAGACATTGGGCATCCTTGACGAATACCCCTAGTGGCTTGTATGAATCCTTTGGGCGAGCCATTAACTGATATGGAATACTTTGGGGTCGAGATGCACACATACACCCATTGTATAAATTGCTCAGGGAACTTGAGTTTCCTCAACATATGAATGATAGCCTCCCATCTGATAGTGTCATAGGCCTTTCGAAGGTCAATTTTCACTGCACATCTAGGAGGGCCTTGGTCTTTATGATAGTTCCGAACTAGCTCGTGGGCTAACATAATATTTTCCTGAATGAGACGCCCCTTGATAAAAGCTGATTGAGAAGGGCTGACCAGCCGTTGCACTACCATGCTTAGCCTATTCTTCATGATTTTCGTCAAGCATTTATAGACAACATTACAGCATGAGATAGGCCTGAAATCACTGAGAGTAGTAGGATTAGTAATTTTTGGGATTAAAACTACACACGTTGTATTTACCTGTCTCAGAAGTTTGCCACTTGCAAAGAAATTACAGATTGCTTTACTGAAATCATCTCCCAGAATGTGCCAGGCTGACTTATAGAAGAGAAACCATCCGAGCCAGGAGACTTGTTGGAGTCTATCATGGATAAAGCTTCTGTGATTTCATTTCTGGTAACCGTGCTGGTAAGTTCCTTGCTCTCTTGAGTAGTGAGGACTCGATCAAAGTTGATGCTTTCTATGACACTGCCATCATATGGTTCCAGCTTACCTCCAAAGACATCCTCAAAGTATCTCACACACTCATTCCCAATTTCTTCTATGTCCTCTATTTTTTCCTGATTGGAATTGTAAAGGGATAAGATTCTATTTTTCTTTTTCCTTTCCCTGGCGTAGTCATGGAAGTAGGCCACATTTTCATCTCCCACCTGCATATGCTTAGCTTTAGCCTTCTGCTTAGCTTTAGCCTTCTGCTTAGCTTCTGATTCCTCGCCTACAACGTACAAATAAGTTTTCTGTCATCATAAAGCACAACCAAACTTATTTGTTGAGGAAAAACTCTTGAATTTTTCAATATTAAGGTGTTCGAGCGGTTAGTAGTCAAACGAAGTTCATATGGTCACTCAAATCTTCGTATTCTAATATTGCTCCCAAATTTGCCTCTAATTGAGTGTACAACGTACAAACGAGTTTTCCTTCTTGGTTATTCACAACCAAACATTTGTGTTGTGTCAAGCATGTCTCATTAGTCGTGATTTAGGTACCCACGGGGTTAGAAGTCACTCGAAGTCCATTTGGTCAATCAAATCCTCGCATTCTCGAAAAGCACCCAAATTGCCCTACAATTAACACAACAATGTACAAATGAGTTTTCCGTCATCGTTAAGCACAACCAAACTTATTTATTGAGGAAAAACTCATGAATTTTTCAATATTAAGGTGTTCGAGTGGTTAGTAGTGAAACGGAGTCCATTTGGTCACTCAAATCTTCGTATTCTCATATTGCACCCAAATTTGCCACCAATTGTGTCTACAACGTACAAACGAGTTTTCCTTATTCGTTAAGCACAACCAAAAATTTTTGTTTAGTCAAGCATGTTTCATTTGTTGTGATTTATCTACCCACGTTGTTAGAAGTGAAATAAAGTCCGTTTGGTCGCTCAAATCCCTGTATTCTCGAATTGTACCCAAATTGCCCTACAATTGACCCTTCAACGTACAAATGAGTTTTCCATCATCGTTAAGCACAACCAAACTTATTTGTTGAATAAAAACTCTTGAATTTTTCAATATTAAGGTGTTCGAGTGGTTAGTAGTGAAAGGAAGTCCATTTGGTCACTCAAATCTTCGTATTCTCATATTGTACCCAAATTTGCCTCCAATTGAGTCTACAACGTGCAAACGAGTTTTCTTTCTTCGTTAAGCACAACCAAACATTTTTGTTTAGTCAAGCATGTTTTATTTGTCTTAATTTAGGTACCCACGGGGTTAAAAGTCAAATGAAGTCCATTTGGTCACTCAAATCTCTGTATTCTCGGATTGTACCCAAATTGCCCAACAATTGACCCTACAACGTACAAATAAGTTTTCTGTCATCGTAAAGCACAACCAAACTTTTTTGTTGAGGAAAAACTCTTGAATTTTTAAATATTAAGGTGTTCGAGCGGTTAGTAGTCAAACGAAGTTCATATGGTCACTCAAATCTTCGTATTCTAATATTGCACTCAAATTTGCCTCTAATTGAGTATACAAAGTACAAACGAGTTTTCCTTCTTAGTTATTCACAACCAAACATTTGTGTTTTGTCAAGTATGTCACATTAGTCATTATTTAGGTACCCACGGGGTTAGAAGTCACTCGAAGTCCATTTGGTCAATCAAATCTTCGCATTCTCGGAATGCACCCAAATTGCCCTACAATTAACACAACAATGTACAAATGCGTTTTCCGTCATCGTTAAGCACAACCAAACTTATTTATTGAGGAAAAACTCATGAATTTTTAAATATTAAGGTGTTCGAGTGGTTAGTAGTGAAACGGAGTCCATTTGGTCACTCAAATCTTCTTATTCTCATATTGCACACAAATTTGCCACCAATTGTGTCTACAACGTGAAATAAAGTCCGTTTGGTCACTCAAATCCCTGTATTCTCGAATTGTACCCAAAGTGCCCTACAATTGACCCTACAACGTACAAATGAGTTTTCCATCATCGTTAAGCACAACCAAACTTATTTGTTGAATAAAAACTCTTGAATTTTTCAATATTAAGGTGTTCGAGCGGTTAGTAGTGAAAGGAAGTCCATTTGGTCACCAAAATCTTCGTATTCTCATATTGCACCCAAATTTGCCTCCAATGGAGTCTACAACCTACAAACTAGTTTTCTTTCTTCGTTAAGCACAACCAAACATTTTTGTTTAGTCAATCATGTTTTATTTGTCGTAATTTAGGTACCCACGGGGTTAAAAGTCAAATGAATTCCGTTTGGTCACTCAAATCTCTGTTTTCTCGGATTGTACCCAAATTGCCCTACAACTGACCCTACAACGTACAAATAAGTTTTCTGTCATCGTAAAGCACAACCAAACTTATTTGTTGAGGAAAAACTCTTGAATTTTTCAATATTAATGTGTTCGAGCGGTTAGTAGTCAAACGAAGTTCATATGGTCACTCAAATCTTCGTATTCTAATATTGCTCCCAAATTTGCCTCTAATTGAGTGTACAACGTACAAACGAGTTTTCCTTCTTGGTTATTCACAACCAAACATTTGTGTTGAGTCAAGCATGTCTCATTAGTCGTTATTTAGGTACCCACAGGGTTAGAAGTCACTCGAACTCCATTTGGTCAATCAAATCCTCGCATTCTCGGAAAGCACCCAAATTGCCCTACAATTAACACAACAATGTACAAATGAGTTTTCCGTCATCGTTAAGCACAACCAAACTTATTTATTGAGGAAAAACTCATGAATTTTTCAATATTAAGGTGTTCGAGTGGTTAGTAGTGAAACGTAGTCCATTTGGTCACTCAAATCTTCGTATTCTTATATTGCACCCAAATTTGCCACCAATTGTGTCTACAACGTACAAACGAGTTTTTCTTCTTCGTTAAGCAAAACCAAACATTTTTGTTTAGTCAAGCATGTTTCATTTGTTGTGATTTATGTACCCACGTTGTTAGAAGTGAAATAAAGTCCGTTTGGTCGCTCAAATCCCTGTATTCTCGAATTGTACCCAAATTGCCCTACAATTGACCCTTCAACGTACAAATGAGTTTTCCATCATCGTTGAGCACAACCAAACTTATTTGTTGAATAAAAACTTTTGAATTTTTCAATATTAAGGTGTTCGAGCGGTTAGTAGTGAAAGGAAGTCCATTTGGTCACTCAAATCTTCGTATTCTCATATTGCACCCAAATTTGCCTCCAATTGAGTCTACAACGTACAAACGAGTTTTCTTTCTTCGTTAAGCACAACCAAACATTTTTGTTTAGTCAAGCATGTTTTATTTGTCGTAATTTAGGTACCCACGGGGTTAAAAGTCAAATGAAGTCCGTTTGGTCACTCAAATCTCTGTATTCTCGGATTGTACCCAAATTGCCCAACAATTGACCCTACTACGTACAAATAAGTTTTCTGTCATCGTAAAGCACAACCAAACTTATTCGTTGAGGAAAAACTCTTGAATTTTTCAATATTAAGGTGTTCGAGCGGTTAGTAGTCAAACGAAGTTCATATGGTCACTCAAATCTTCGTATTCTAATATTGCACTCAAATTTGCCTCCAATTGAGTGTACAAAGTACAAACGAGTTTTTCTTCTTACTTATTCAGAACCAAACATTTGTGTTTTGTCAAGCATGTCTCATTAGTCATTATTTAGGTACCCACGGGGTTAGAAGTCACACGAAATCCATTTGGTCACTCAAATCCTCGCATTCCCGGAATGCACCCAATTCACCCTACAATGTACAAATGAGTTTTCCATCATCGTTAAGCACAACCAAACTTATTTATTGAGGAAAAACTCATGAATTTTTCAATATTAAGGTGTTCGAGTGGTTAGTAGTGAAACGGAGTCCATTTGGTCACTCAAATCTTCGTATTATCATATTGCACCCAAATTTGCCACCAATTGTGTCTACAACGTACAAACGAGTTTTCCATCTTCGTTAAGCACAACCAAACATTTTTGTTTAGTTAAACATGTTTAATTTGTTGTGATTTATGTACCCACATTGTTAGAAGTCAAATGAAGTCCGTTTGGTAAGTCAAATCCTTGTATTCTCGAATTGTACCCAAATTGCCCTTCAATTGACCCTACAACGTACAAACGAGTTTTCCATCTTCGTTAAGCACAACCAAACATTTTTATTTAGTCAAGCATGTTTCATTTGTTGTGATTTATGTACCTATGTTGTTAGAAGTCAAATGAAGTCCGTTTGGTCACTCAAATCCTTGTATTCTCGAATTGTACCCAAATTGCCCTTCAATTGACCCTACAACGTACAAATGAGTTTTCCATCATCGTTAGGCACAACCAAACTTATTTGTTGAGGAAAAACTATTGAATTTGTCAATATTAAGGTGTTCGAGCAGTTACTAGTGAAAGGAAGTCCATTTGGTCATTCGAATCTTCGTATTCTCATATTGCACCCAAATTTGCCTCCAATTGAGTCTACAACGTACAAACGAGTTTTCCTTCTTCGTTAAGCACAACCAAACATTTTTGTTTAGTCAAGCATGTTTCATTTGTTGTGATTTATGTACCCACGTCGTTAGAAGTCAAATGAAGTCCGTTTGGTTACTCAAATCCCTGTATTCTCGAATTGTACCCAAATTGCCCTACAATTGACCCTACAACGTACAAATGAGTTTTCCCTCATCGTTAAGCACAACCAAACTTATTTGTTGAGGAAAAACTCTTGAATTTGTCAATATTAAGGTGTTCGAGCGGTTAGTAGTGAAAGGAAGTCCATTTGGTCACTCAAATCTTCGTATTCTCATATTGCACCTAAATTTGCCTCCAATTGAGTCTACAACGTACAAACGAGTTTTCCTTCTTCGTTAAGCACAACCAAACATTTTTGTTTAGTCAAGCATGTTTAATTTGTCATAATTTAGGTACCCACGGGGTTAAAAGTAAAATGAAGTCCGTTTGGTCACTCAAATCTCTGTATTCATGGATTGTACCCAAATTGCCCTACAATTGACCCAACAACGTATAAATAAGTTTTCAGTCATCGTAAAGCACAATTAAACTTATTTGTTGTGGAAAAACTCTTGAATTTTTCAATATTAAGGTGTTCGAGCGGTTAGTTGTCAAATGAAGTTCATATGGTCACTCAAATCTTCGTATTCTCATATTGCACCGAAATTTGCCTCCAATTGAGTGTACAACGTACAAACGAGTTTTCCTTCTTAGTTATGCACAACCAAACATTTGTGTAGGGTCAAGCATGTCTCATTAGTCATTATTTTGGTACCCACGGGGTTTGAAGTCACACGAAGTCCATTTGGTCACTCAAATCCTCGCATTCCCGGAATGCACCCAAATTGCCCTACAATTAACACTACAATGTACAAATCAGTTTTCCGTCATCGTTAAGCACAACCAAACTTATTTATTGAGGAAAAACTCATGAATTTTTCAATCTTAAGGTGTTCGAGTGGTTAGTAGTGAAACGGAGTCCATTTGGTCACTCAAATCTTCGTATTATCATATTGCACCCAAATTTGCCACCAATTGTGTCTACAACGTACAAACGAGTTTTCCATCTTCGTTAAGCACAACCAAACATTTTAGTTTAGTAAAACATGTTTAATTTGTTGTGATTTATTTACCCACATTGTTAGAAGTCAAATGAAGTTCGTTTGGTCACTCAAATCCTTGTATTCTCGAAATGTACCCAAATTGCCCTTCAATTGACCCTACAACGTACAAACGAGTTTTCCATCTTCGTTAAGCACAACCAAACATTTTTGTTTAGTCAAGCATGTTTCATTTGTTGTGATTTATGTACCCATGTTGTTAGAAGTCAAATGAAGTCCGTTTGGTCACTCAAATCCTTGTATTCTCGAATTGTACCCAAATTGCCCTTCAATTGACCCTACAACGTACAAATGAGTTTTCCATCATCGTTAGGCACAACCAAACTTATTTGTTGAGGAAAAACAATTGAATTTGTCAATATTAAGGTGTTCGAGCGGTTAGTAGTGAAAGGAAGTCCATTTGGTCATTCGAATCTTCGTATTCTCATATTGCACCTAAATTTGCCTCCAATTGAGTCTACAACGTACAAACGAGTTTTTCGTCTTCGTTAAGCACAACCAAACATTTTTGTTTAGTCAAGCATGTTTCATTTGTTGTGATTTATGTACCCACGTTGTTACAAGTAAAATGAAGTCCGTTTGGTTACTCAAATCCCTGTATTCTCGAATTGTACCCAAATTGCCCTACAATTGACCCTACAACGTACAAATGAGTTTTCCATCATTGTTAAGCACAACCAAACTTATTTGTTGCGGAAAAACTCTTGAATTTTTCAATATTAAGGTGTTCGAGCGGTTAGTAGTGAAAGGAAGTCCATTTGGTCACTCAAATCTTCGTATTCTCATATTGCACCCAAATTTGCCTCCAATTGAGTCTACAACGTACAAACGAGTTTTCCTTCTTCGTTAAGCACAACCAAACATTTTTGTTTAGTCAAGCATGTTTCATTTGTTGTGATTTATGTACCCACGTTGTTAGAAGTCAAATGAAGTCCGTTTGGTCACTCAAATCTCTGTATTCATGGATTGTACCCAAATTGCCTTACAATTGACCCACAACGTATAAAAACGTTTTCTGTCATCGTAAAGCACAACTAAACTTATTTGTTGAGGAAAAACTCTTGAATTTTTCAATATTAAGGTGTTCGAGCGGTTAGTTGTCAAACGAAGTTCATATGGTCACTCAAATCTTCGTATTCTCATATTGCACCCAAATTTGCCACCAATTGTGTCTACAACGTACAAACGAGTTTTCCATCTTCGTTAAGCACAACCATACATTTTGGTTTAGTCAAACATGTTAAATTTGTTGTGATTTATGTACCCACATTGTTAGAAGTCAAATGAAGTCCGTTTGGTCAGTCAAATCCTTGTATTTTCGAATTGTACCCAAATTGCCCTTCAATTGACCCTACAACGTACAAACGAGTTTTCCATCTTCGTTAAGCACAACCAAACATTTTTGTTTAATCAAGCATGTTTCATTTGTTGTGATTTATGTACCCATGTTGTTAGAAGTCAAATGAAGTCCGTTTGGTCACTCAAATCCTTGTATTCTCGAATTGTACCCAAATTGCCCTTCAATTGACCCTATAACGTACAAATGAGTTTTCCATCATCGTTAGGCACAACTAAACTTATTTGTTGAGGAAAAACTATTGAATTTTCAATATTAAGGTGTTCGAGCGGTTAGTAGTGAAAGGAAGTCCATTTTGTCATTCGAATCTTCGTATTCTCATATTGCACCCAAATTTGCCTCCAATTGAGTCTACAACGTACAAACGAGTTTTCCTTCTTCGTTAAGCACAACCAAACATTTTTGTTTAGTCATGCATGTTTCATTTGTTGTGATTTATTTACCCACGTTGTTAGAAGTCAAATGAAGTCCGTTTGGTTACTCAAATCCCTGTATTCTCGAATTGTACCCAAATTGCCCTACAATTGACCCTACAACGTACAAATGAGTTTTCCATCATCGTTAAGCACAACCAAACTTATTTGTTGCGGAAAAACTCTTGAATTTTTCAATATTAAGGTGTTCGAGCGGTTAGTAGTGAAAGGAAGTCCATTTGGTCACTCAAATCTTCGTATTCTCATATTGCACCCAAATTTGCCTCCAATTGAGTCTACAACATACAAACGAGTTTTCCTTCTTCGTTAAGCACAACCAAACATTTTTGTTTAGTCAAGCATGTTTAAATTTTCATAATTTAGGTACCCACGGGGTTAAAAGTAAAATGAAGTCCGTTTGGTCACTCAAATCTCTGTATTCTTGGATTGTACCCAATTTGCCCTACAATTGACCCAACAACGTATAAATAAGTTTTCTGTCATCGTAAAGCACAACCAAACTTATTTGTTGAGGAAAAACTCTTGAATTTTTCAATATTAAGGTGTTCGAGCGGTTAGTTGTCAAACGAAGTTCATATGGTCACTCAAATCTTCGTATTCTCATATTGCACCCAAATTTGCCTCCAGTTGAGTGTACAACGTACAAACGAGTTTTTCTTCTTAGTTATGCACAACCAAACATTTGTGTTGGGTCAAGCATGTCTCATTAGTCATTATTTAGGTACCCACGGGGTTAGAAGTCACACGAAGTCCATTTGGTCACTCAAATCCTCGCATTCCCGGAATGCACCCAAATTGCCCTACAATTAACACTACAATGTACAAATCAGTTTTTCGTCATCGTTAAGCACAACCAAACTTATTTATTGAGGAAAAACTCATGAATTTTTCAATATTAAGGTGTTCGAGTGGTTAGTAGTGAAACGGAGTCCATTTGGTCACTCAAATCTTCGTATTCTCATATTGCACCCAAATTTGCCTCCAATTGAGTCTACAACGTACAAACGAGTTTTCCTTCTTCGTTAAGCACAACCAAACATTTTTGTTTAGTCAAGCATGTTTCATTTGTTGTGATTTATGTACCCACGTTGTTAGAAGTCAAATGAAGTCCGTTTGGTCACTCAAATCTCTGTATTCATGGATTGTACCCAAATTGCCTTACAATTGACCCACAACGTATAAAAACGTTTTCTGTCATCGTAAAGCACAACTAAACTTATTTGTTGAGGAAAACTCTTGAATTTTTCAATATTAAGGTGTTCGAGCGGTTAGTTGTCAAACGAAGTTCATATGGTCACTCAAATCTTCGTATTCTCATATTGCACCCAAATTTGCCACCAATTGTGTCTACAACGTACAAACGAGTTTTCCATCTTCGTTAAGCACAACCATACATTTTGGTTTAGTCAAACATGTTAAATTTGTTGTGATTTATGTACCCACATTGTTAGAAGTCAAATGAAGTCCGTTTGGTCAGTCAAATCCTTGTATTTTCGAATTGTACCCAAATTGCCCTTCAATTGACCCTACAACGTACAAACGAGTTTTCCATCTTCGTTAAGCACAACCAAACATTTTTGTTTAATCAAGCATGTTTCATTTGTTGTGATTTATGTACCCATGTTGTTAGAAGTCAAATGAAGTCCGTTTGGTCACTCAAATCCTTGTATTCTCGAATTGTACCCAAATTGCCCTTCAATTGACCCTATAACGTACAAATGAGTTTTCCATCATCGTTAGGCACAACTAAACTTATTTGTTGAGGAAAAACTATTGAATTTTTCAATATTAAGGTGTTCGAGCGGTTAGTAGTGAAAGGAAGTCCATTTTGTCATTCGAATCTTCGTATTCTCATATTGCACCCAAATTTGCCTCCAATTGAGTCTACAACGTACAAACGAGTTTTCCTTCTTCGTTAAGCACAACCAAACATTTTTGTTTAGTCATGCATGTTTCATTTGTTGTGATTTATTTACCCACGTTGTTAGAAGTCAAATGAAGTCCGTTTGGTTACTCAAATCCCTGTATTCTCGAATTGTACCCAAATTGCCCTACAATTGACCCTACAACGTACAAATGAGTTTTCCATCATCGTTAAGCACAACCAAACTTATTTGTTGCGGAAAAACTCTTGAATTTTTCAATATTAAGGTGTTCGAGCGGTTAGTAGTGAAAGGAAGTCCATTTGGTCACTCAAATCTTCGTATTCTCATATTGCACCCAAATTTGCCTCCAATTGAGTCTACAACATACAAACGAGTTTTCCTTCTTCGTTAAGCACAACCAAACATTTTTGTTTAGTCAAGCATGTTTAAATTTTCATAATTTAGGTACCCACGGGGTTAAAAGTAAAATGAAGTCCGTTTGGTCACTCAAATCTCTGTATTCTTGGATTGTACCCAATTTGCCCTACAATTGACCCAACAACGTATAAATAAGTTTTCTGTCATCGTAAAGCACAACCAAACTTATTTGTTGAGGAAAAACTCTTGAATTTTTCAATATTAAGGTGTTCGAGCGGTTAGTTGTCAAACGAAGTTCATATGGTCACTCAAATCTTCGTATTCTCATATTGCACCCAAATTTGCCTCCAGTTGAGTGTACAACGTACAAACGAGTTTTTCTTCTTAGTTATGCACAACCAAACATTTGTGTTGGGTCAAGCATGTCTCATTAGTCATTATTTAGGTACCCACGGGGTTAGAAGTCACACGAAGTCCATTTGGTCACTCAAATCCTCGCATTCCCGGAATGCACCCAAATTGCCCTACAATTAACACTACAATGTACAAATCAGTTTTTCGTCATCGTTAAGCACAACCAAACTTATTTATTGAGGAAAAACTCATGAATTTTTCAATATTAAGGTGTTCGAGTGGTTAGTAGTGAAACGTAGTCCATTTGGTCACTCAAATCTTCGTATTATCATATTGCACCCAAATTTGCCACCAATTGTGTCTACAACGTACAAACGAGTTTTCCATCTTCGTTAAGCACAACCATACATTTTGGTTTAGTCAAACATGTTAAATTTGTTGTGATTTATGTACCCACATTGTTAGAAGTCAAATGAAGTCCGTTTGGTCAGTCAAATCCTTGTATTTTCGAATTGTACCCAAATTGCCCTTCAATTGACCCTACAACGTACAAACGAGTTTTCCATCTTCGTTAAGCACAACCAAACATTTTTGTTTAATCGAGCATGTTTCATTTGTTGTGATTTATGTACCCATGTTGTTAGAAGTCAAATGAAGTCCGTTTGGTCACTCAAATCCTTGTATTCTCGAATTGTACCCAAATTGCCCTTCAATTGACCCTATAACGTACAAATGAGTTTTCCATCATCGTTAGGCACAACTAAACTTATTTGTTGAGGAAAAACTATTGAATTTTTCAATATTAAGGTGTTCGAGCGGTTAGTAGTGAAAGGAAGTCCATTTTGTCATTCGAATCTTCGTATTCTCATATTGCACCCAAATTTGCCTCCAATTGAGTCTACAACGTACAAACGAGTTTTCCTTCTTCGTTAAGCACAACCAAACATTTTTGTTTAGTCATGCATGTTTCATTTGTTGTGATTTATTTACCCACGTTGTTAGAAGTCAAATGAAGTCCGTTTGGTTACTCAAATCCCTGTATTCTCGAATTGTACCCAAATTGCCCTACAATTGACCCTACAACGTACAAATGAGTTTTCCATCATCGTTAAGCACAACCAAACTTATTTGTTGCGGAAAAACTCTTGAATTTTTCAATATTAAGGTGTTCGAGCGGTTAGTAGTGAAAGGAAGTCCATTTGGTCACTCAAATCTTCGTATTCTCATATTGCACCCAAATTTGCCTCCAATTGAGTCTACAACATACAAACGAGTTTTCCTTCTTCGTTAAGCACAACCAAACATTTTTGTTTAGTCAAGCATGTTTAAATTTTCATAATTTAGGTACCCACGGGGTTAAAAGTAAAATGAAGTCCGTTTGGTCACTCAAATCTCTGTATTCTTGGATTGTACCCAATTTGCCCTACAATTGACCCAACAACGTATAAATAAGTTTTCTGTCATCGTAAAGCACAACCAAACTTATTTGTTGAGGAAAAACTCTTGAATTTTTCAATATTAAGGTGTTCGAGCGGTTAGTTGTCAAACGAAGTTCATATGGTCACTCAAATCTTCGTATTCTCATATTGCACCCAAATTTGCCTCCAATTGAGTGTACAACGTACAAACGAGTTTTCCTTCTTAGTTATGCACAACCAAACATTTGTGTAGGGTCAAGCATGTCTCATTAGTCATTATTTAGGTACCCACGGGGTTAGAAGTCACACGAAGTCCATTTGGTCACTCAAATCCTCGCATTCCCGGAATGCACCCAAATTGCCCTACAATTAACACTACAATGTACAAATCAGTTTTTCGCCATCGTTAAGCACAACCAAACTTATTTATTGAAAAAAAAACTCATGAATTTGTCAATATTAAGGTGTTCGAGTGGTTAGTAGTGAAAGGAAGTCCATTTGGTCATTCGAATCTTCGTATTCTCATATTGCACCCAAATTTGCCTCCAATTGGGTCTACAACGTACAAACGAGTTTTCCTTCTTCGTTAAGCACAACCAAACATTTTTGTTTAGTCAAGCATGTTTCATTTGTTGTGATTTATGTACCCACGTTGTTAGAAGTCAAATGAAGTCCGTTTGGTCACTCAAATCCCTGTATTCTCAAATTGTACCCAAATTGCCCTACAATTGACCCTACAACGTACAAATGAGTTTTCCATCATCATTAAGCACAACCAAACTTATTTGTTGAGGAAAAACTCTTTAATTTTTCAAATTTAAGGTGTTCGAGCGGTTAGTAGTGAAAGGAAGTCCATTTGGTCACTCAAATCTTCGTATTCTCATATTGCACCCAAATTTGCCTCCAATTGAGTCTACAACGTACAAACGAGTTTTCTTTCTTCGTTAAGCACAACCAAACATTTTTGCTTTGTCAAGCATGTTTAATTTTTCATAATTTAGGTACCCATGGGGTTAAAAGTAAAATGAAGTCCGTTTGGTCACTCAAATCTCTGTATTCTTGGATTGTACCCAAATTGCCCTACAATTGACCCAACAACGTATAAATAAGTTTTCTGTCATCGTAAAGCACAACCAAACTTATTTGTTGAGGAAAAACTCTTGAATTTTTCAATATTAAGGTGTTCGAGCGGTTAGTTGTCAAACGAAGTTCATATGGTCACTCAAATCTTCGTATTCTCATATTGCACCCAAATTTGCCTCCAGTTGAGTGTACAACGTTCAAACGAGTTTTCCTTCTTAGTTATGCACAACCAAACATTTGTGTAGGGTGAAGCATGTCTCATTAGTCATTATTTTGGTACCCACGGGGTTACAAGTCACACGAAGTATATTTGGTCACCCAAATTCTCGCATTCTCGGAATGCACCCAAATTGCCCTACAATTAACACTACAATGTACAAATGAGTTTTCCGTCATCGTTAAGCACAACCAGACTTATTTATTAAGGAAAAACTCATGAATTTGTCAATATTAAGGTGTTTGAGTGGTTAGTAGTGAAACGGAGTCCATTTGGTCACTCAAATCTTCGTATTCTCATATTGCACCCAAATTTGCCACCAATTGTGTCTACAACGTACAAACGAGTTTTCCTTCTTCATTAAGCACAACCAAATAATTTTATTTAGTCAAGCATGTTTCATTTGTTGTGATTTATGTACCCATGTTGTTAGAAGTCAAATGAAGTTCGTTTGGTCACTCAAATCTCTGTATTCTCGAACTGTACCCAAATTGCCCTACAAATGACCCTACAACGTACAAATGAGTTTTCCATCATCGTTAAGCACAACCAAACTTATTTGTTGTGGAAAAACTCTTGAATTTGTCAATATTAAGGTATTCGAGCGGTTAGTAGTGAAAGGAAGTCCATTTGGTCACTCAAATCTTCGTATTGTCATATTGCACCCAAATTTGCCTCCAATGGAGTATACAACGTACAAACGAGTTTTCCTTCTTCGTTAAGCACAACCAAACATTTTTGTTTAGTCAAGCATGTTTCATTTGTCGTAATTTAGGTACCCACGGGGTTATAAGTCAAATCAAGTCCGTTTGGTCACTCAAATCTTTGTATTATCGGATTGTACCAAAATTGCCCTACAATTGACCCTACAACGTACAAATAAGTTTTCTGTCATCATAAAGCACAACCAAACTCATTTGTTGAGGAAAAACTCTTGAATTTTTCAATATTAAGGTGTTTGAGCGGTTAGTCGTCAAACGAAGTTCATATGGTCACTCAAATCTTCGTATTCTAATATTGCACCAAATTTGGCTCCAATTGAGTGTACAACGTACAAACGAGTTTTCCTTCTTAGTTATTCACAACCAAACATTTGTGTTGGGTCAAGCAAGTCTCATTAGTCATTATTTAGGTACCCACGGGGTTACAAGTCAAACGAAGTATATTTGGTCACTCAAATTCTCGCATTCTCGGAATGCACCCAAATTGCCCTACAATTAACACTACAATGTAGAAATGAGTTTTTCGTCATCGTTAAGCACAACCAAACTTATTTATAGAGGAAAAACTCATGAATTTTTCAATATTAAGGTGTTCGAGTGGTTAGTAGTGAAACGGAGTCCATTTGGTCACTCAAATCTTCGTATTATCAGATTGCACCCAAATTTGCCACCAATTGTGTCTACAACGTACAAACAAGTTTTCCATCTTCGTTAAGCACAACCAAACATTTTTGTTTAGTCAAGCATGTTTAATTTGTTGTGATTTATGTACCCACATTTTTAGAAGTCAAATGAAGTTCGTTTGGTCACTCAAATCCCTGTATTCTCGAATTGTACAGAAATTGCCCTTCAATTGACCCTACAACGTACAAATGAGTTTTCCATCGTCGTTAAGCACAACCAAACTTATTTGTTGAGGAAAAACTCTTGCATTTGTCAATATTAAGGTGTTCGAGCGGTTAGTAGTGAAAGGAAGTCCATTTGGTCGCTCAAATCTTCGTATTCTCATATTGCACCCAAATTTGCTTCCACTTGAGTCTACAACGTACAAACGCTTTTTCCTTCTTCCTTAAGCACAACCAAACATTTTTGTTTATTCAAGCATGTTTCACTTGTCATAATTTAGGTACCCACCCGGTTACAAGTCAAATGAAGTCCGTTTGGTCACTCAAATCTCTGTATTCTCGGATTGTACCCAAATTGCCCTACAATTGACCCTACAACGTACAAATAAGTTTTCCGTTATCGTAAAGCATAACCATACTTATTTGTTCAGGAAAAACTATTGAACTTTTCAATATTATTGTGTTCGAGCGGTTAGTAGTCAAACGAAGTTCATATGGTCACTCAAATCTTCGTATTCTCATATTGCACCCAAATTTGCCTCCAATTGAGTGTACAACGTACAAACGAGTTTTCCTTCTTAGTTATGCACAACCAAACATTTGTGTAGGGTCAAGCATGTCTCATTAGTCATTATTTAGGTACCAACGGGGTTAGAAGTCACACGAAGTCCATTTGGTCACTCAAATCCTCGCATTCCCGGAATGCACCCAAATTGCCCTACAATTAACACTACAATGTACAAATCAGTTTTCCGTCATCGTTAAGCACAACCAAACTTATTTATTGAGGAAAAACTCATGAATTATTCAATATTAAGGTGTTCGAGTGGTTAGTAGTGAAACGTAGTCCATTTGGTCACTCAAATCTTCGTATTATCATATTGCACCCAAATTTGCCACCAATTGTGTCTACAACGTACAAACGAGTTTTCCATCTTCGTTAAGCACAACCAAACATTTTATTTAGTAAAACATGTTTAATTTGTTTTGATTTATGTACCCACATTGTTAGAAGTCAAATGAAGTCCGTTTGGTCACTCAAATCCTTGTATTCTTGAATTGTACCCAAATTGCCCTTCAATTGACCCTACAACGTACAAACGAGTTTTCCATCTTCGTTAAGAACAACCAAACATTTTTGTTTAGTCAAGCATGTTTCATTTGTTGTGATTTATGTACCCATGTTGTTAAAAGTCAAATGAAGTCCGTTTTGTCACTCAAATCCTTGTATTCTCGAATTGTACCCAAATTGCCCTTCAATTGACCCTATAACGTACAAATGAGTTTTCCATCATCGTTAGGCACAACCAAACTTATTTGTTGAGGAAAAACTATTGAATTTGTCAATATTAAGGTGTTCGAGCGGTTAGTAGTGAAAGGAAGTCCATTTGGTCACTCAAATCTTCGTATTCTCATATTGCACCCAAATTTGCCTCCAATTGAGTGTACAACGTACAAACGAGTTTTCCTTCTTATTTATGCACAACCAAACATTTGTGTAGGGTCAAGCATGTCTCATTAGTCATTATTTAGGTACCCACGGGGTTAGAAATCACACGAAGTCCATTTGGTCACTCAAATCCTCGCATTCCCGGAATGCACCCAAATTGCCCTACAATTAACACTACAATGTACAAATCAGTTTTCCGTCATCGTTAAGCACAACCAAACTTATTTATTGAGGAAAAACTCATGAATTTATCAATATTAAGGTGTTCGAGTGGTTAGTAGTGAAACGTAGTCCATTTGGTCACTCAAATCTTCGTATTATCATATTGCACCCAAATTTGTCACCAATTGTGTCTACAACGTACAAACGAGTTTTCCATCTTCGTTAAGCACAACCAAACATTTTGTTTAGTAAAACATGTTTAATTTGTTTTGATTTATGTACCCACATTGTTAGAAGTCAAATGAAGTCCGTTTGGTCACTCAAATCCTTGTATTCTCGAATTGTACCCAAATTGCCCTTCAATTGACCCTACAACGTACAAACGAGTTTTCCATCTTCGTTAAGCACAACCAAACATTTTTGTTTAGTCAAGCATGTTTCATTTGTTGTGATTTATGTACCCATGTTGTTAGAAGTCAAATGAAGTCTGTTTTGTCACTCAAATCCTTGTATTCTCGAATTGTACCCAAATTGCCCTTCAATTGACCCTATAACGTACAAATGAGTTTTCCATCATCGTTAGGCACAACCAAACTTATTTGTTGAGGAAAAACTATTGAATTTTTCAATATTAAGGTGTTCGAGCGGTTAGTAGTGAAAGGAAGTCCATTTGGTCATTCGAATCTTCGTATTCTCATATTGCACACAAATTTGCCTCCAATTGAGTCTACAACGTAAAAACGAGTTTTCCTTCTTCGTTAAGCACAACCAAACATTTTTGTTTTGTCAAGCATGTTCATTTGTTGTGATTTATGTACCCACGTTGTTAGAAGTCAAATGAAGTCCGTTTGGTCACTTAAATCCCTGTATTCTTGATTTGTACCCAAATTGCCCTACAATTGACCCTACAACGTACAAATGAGTTTCCATCATCATTAAGCACAACCAAACTTATTTGTTGAGGAAAAACTCTTTAATTTTTCAAATTTAAGGTGTTCGAGCGGTTAGTAGTGAAAGGAAGTCTATTTGGTCACTCAAATCTTCGTATTCTCATATTGCACCCAAATTTGCCTCCAATTGAGTGTACAATGTACAAACGAGTTTTCCTTCTTAGTTATGCACAACCAAACATTTGTGTAGGGGTCAAGCATGTCTCATTAGTCATTATTTAGGTACCCACGGGGTTAGAAGTCACACGAAGTCTATTTGGTCACTCAAATCCTCGCATTCCCGGAATGCACCCAAATTGCCCTACAATTAACACTACAATGTACAAATCAGTTTTCCGTCATCGTTAAGCACAACCAAACTTATTTATTGAAAAAAAAACTCATGAATTTGTCAATATTAAGGTGTTCGAGTGGTTAGTTGTGAAACGGAGTCCATTTGGTCACTCAAATCTTCGTATTATCATATTGCACCCAAATTTGCCACAAATTGTGTCTACAACGTACAAACGAGTTTTCCATCTTCGTTAGGCACAACCAAACATTTTTGTTTAGTCAAACATGTTTAATTTGTTGTGATTTATGTACCCACATTGTTAGAAGTCAAATGAAGTCCGTTTGGTCACTCAAATCCTTGTATTCTCGAATTGTACCCAAATTGCCCTTCAATTGACCCTACAACGTACAAACGAGTTTTCCATCTTCGTTAAGCACAACCAAACATTTTTGTTTAGTCAAGCATGTTTCATTTGTTGTGATTTATGTACCCATGTTGTTAGAAGTCAAATGAAGTCCGTTTTGTCACTCAAATCCTTGTATTCTCGAATTGTACCCAAATTGCCCTTCAATTGACCCTATAACGTACAAATGAGTTTTCCATCATCGTTAGGCACAACCAAACTTATTTGTTGAGGAAAAACTATTGAATTTTTCAATATTAAGGTGTTCGAGCGGTTAGTAGTGAAAGGAAGTCCATTTGGTCATTCGAATCTTCGTATTCTCATATTGCACCCAAATTTGCCTCCAATTGAGTCTACAACGTAAAAATGAGTTTTCCTTCTTCGTTAAGCACAACCAAACATTTTTGTTTCGTCAAGCATGTTTCATTTGTTGTGATTTATGTACCCATGTTGTTAGAAGTCAAATGAAGTGCGTTTTGTCACTCAAATCCTTGTATTCTCGAATTGTACCCAAATTGCCCTTCAATTGACCCTATAACGTACAAATGAGTTTTCCATCATCGTTAGGCACAACCAAACTTATTTGTTGAGGAAAAACTATTGAATTTTTCAATATTAAGGTGTTCGAGCGGTTAGTAGTGAAAGGAAGTCCATTTGGTCATTCGAATCTTCGTATTCTCATATTGCACCCAAATTTGCCTCCAATTGAGTCTACAACGTAAAAACCAGTTTTCCTTCTTCGTTAAGCACAACCAAACATTTTTGTTTTGTCAAGCATGTTTCATTTGTTGTGATTTATGTACCCACGTTGTTAGAAGTCAAATGAAGTCCGTTTGGTTACTCAAATCCCTGTATTCTCGAATTGTACCCAAATTGCCCTACAATTGACCCTACAACGTACAAATGAGTTTTCCATCATCGTTAAGCACAACCAAACTTATTTGTTGCGGAAAAACTCTTGAATTTTTCAATATTAAGGTGTTCAAGCGGTTAGTAGTGAAAGGAAGTCCATTTGGTCACTCAAATCTTCGTATTCTCATATTGCACCCAAATTTGCCTCCAATTGAGTCTACAACGTACAAACGAGTTTTCTTTCTTCGTTAAGCACAACCAAACATTTTTGCTTTGTCAAGCATGTTTAATTTTTCATAATTTAGGTACCCATGGGGTTAAAAGTAAAATGAAGTCCGTTTGGTCACTCAAATCTCTGTATTCTTGGATTGTACCCAAATTGCCCTACAATTGACCCAACAACGTATAAATAAGTTTTCTGTCATCGTAAAGCACAACCAAACTTATTTGTTGAGGAAAAACTCTTGAATTTTTCAATATTAAGGTGTTCGAGCGGTTAGTTGTCAAACGAAGTTCATATGGTCACTCAAATCTTCGTATTCTCATATTGCACCCAAATTTGCCTCCAGTTGAGTGTACAACGTTCAAACGAGTTTTCCTTCTTAGTTATGCACAACCAAACATTTGTGTAGGGTGAAGCATGTCTCATTAGTCATTATTTTGGTACCCACGGGGTTACAAGTCACACGAAGTATATTTGGTCACCCAAATTCTCGCATTCTCGGAATGCACCCAAATTGCCCTACAATTAACACTACAATGTACAAATGAGTTTTCCGTCATCGTTAAGCACAACCAGACTTATTTATTAAGGAAAAACTCATGAATTTGTCAATATTAAGGTGTTTGAGTGGTTAGTAGTGAAACGGAGTCCATTTGGTCACTCAAATCTTCGTATTCTCATATTGCACCCAAATTTGCCACCAATTGTGTCTACAACGTACAAACGAGTTTTCCTTCTTCATTAAGCACAACCAAATAATTTTCTTTAGTCAAGCATGTTTCATTTGTTGTGATTTATGTACCCATGTTGTTAGAAATCAAATGAAGTTCGTTTGGTCACTCAAATCTCTGTATTCTCGAACTGTACCCAAATTGCCCTACAAATGACCCTACAACGTACAAATGAGTTTTCCATCATCGTTAAGCACAACCAAACTTATTTGTTGTGGAAAAACTCTTGAATTTTTCAATATTAAGGTATTCGAGCGGTTAGTAGTGAAAGGAAGTCCATTTGGTCACTCAAATCTTCGTATTGTCATATTGCACCCAAATTTGCCTCCAATGGAGTATACAACGTACAAACGAGTTTTCCTTCTTCGTTAAGCACAACCAAACATTTTTGTTTAGTCAAGCATGTTTCATTTGTCGTAATTTAGGTACCCACGGGGTTATAAGTCAAATGAAGTCCGTTTGGTCACTCAAATCTTTGTATTATCGGATTGTACCAAAATTGCCCTACAATTGACCCTACAACGTACAAATAAGTTTTCTGTCATCGTAAAGCACAACCAAACTCATTTGTTGAGGAAAAACTCTTGAATTTTTCAATATTAAGGTGTTTGAGCGGTTAGTCGTCAAACGAAGTTCATATGGTCACTCAAATCTTCGTATTCTAATATTGCACCAAATTTGGCTCCAATTGAGTGTACAACGTACAAACGAGTTTTCCTTCTTAGTTATTCACAACCAAACATTTGTGTTGGGTCAAGCAAGTCTCATTAGTCATTATTTAGGTACCCACGGGGTTACAAGTCAAACGAAGTATATTTGGTCACTCAAATTCTCGCATTCTCGGAATGCACCCAAATTGCCCTACAATTAACACTACAATGTAGAAATGAGTTTTTCGTCATCGTTAAGCACAACCAAACTTATTTATAGAGGAAAAACTCATGAATTTTTCAATATTAAGGTGTTCGAGTGGTTAGTAGTGAAACGGAGTCCATTTGGTCACTCAAATCTTCGTATTATCAGATTGCACCCAAATTTGCCACCAATTGTGTCTACAACGTACAAACAAGTTTTCCATCTTCGTTAAGCACAACCAAACATTTTTGTTTAGTCAAGCATGTTTAATTTGTTGTGATTTATGTACCCACATTTTTAGAAGTCAAATGAAGTTCGTTTGGTCACTCAAATCCCTGTATTCTCGAATTGTACAGAAATTGCCCTTCAATTGACCCTACAACGTACAAATGAGTTTTCCATCGTCGTTAAGCACAACCAAACTTATTTGTTGAGGAAAAACTCTTGCATTTGTCAATATTAAGGTGTTCGAGCGGTTAGTAGTGAAAGGAAGTCCATTTGGTCGCTCAAATCTTCGTATTCTCATATTGCACCCAAATTTGCCTCCACTTGAGTCTACAACGTACAAACGCTTTTTCCTTCTTCCTTAAGCACAACCAAACATTTTTGTTTATTCAAGCATGTTTCACTTTTCATAATTTAGGTACCCACCCGGTTACAAGTCAAATGAAGTCCGTTTGGTCACTCAAATCTCTGTATTCTCGGATTGTACCCAAATTGCCCTACAATTGACCCTACAACGTACAAATAAGTTTTCCGTTATCGTAAAGCATAACCATACTTATTTGTTCAGGAAAAACTCTTGAACTTTTCAATATTATTGTGTTCGAGCGGTTAGTAGTCAAACGAAGTTCATATGGTCACTCAAATCTTCGTATTCTCATATTGCACCCAAATTTGCCTCCAATTGAGTGTACAACGTACAAACGAGTTTTCCTTCTTAGTTATGCACAACCAAACATTTGTGTAGGGTCAAGCATGTCTCATTAGTCATTATTTAGGTACCAACGGGGTTAGAAGTCACACGAAGTCCATTTGGTCACTCAAATCCTCGCATTCCCGGAATGCACCCAAATTGCCCTACAATTAACACTACAATGTACAAATCAGTTTTCCGTCATCGTTAAGCACAACCAAACTTATTTATTGAGGAAAAACTCATGAATTATTCAATATTAAGGTGTTCGAGTGGTTAGTAGTGAAACGTAGTCCATTTGGTCACTCAAATCTTCGTATTATCATATTGCACCCAAATTTGCCACCAATTGTGTCTACAACGTACAAACGAGTTTTCCATCTTCGTTAAGCACAACCAAACATTTTATTTAGTAAAACATGTTTAATTTGTTTTGATTTATGTACCCACATTGTTAGAAGTCAAATGAAGTCCGTTTGGTCACTCAAATCCTTGTATTCTTGAATTGTACCCAAATTGCCCTTCAATTGACCCTACAACGTACAAACGAGTTTTCCATCTTCGTTAAGAACAACCAAACATTTTTGTTTAGTCAAGCATGTTTCATTTGTTGTGATTTATGTACCCATGTTGTTAGAAGTCAAATGAAGTCCGTTTTGTCACTCAAATCCTTGTATTCTCGAATTGTACCCAAATTGCCCTTCAATTGACCCTATAACGTACAAATGAGTTTTCCATCATCGTTAGGCAAAACCAAACTTATTTGTTGAGGAAAAACTATTGAATTTGTCAATATTAAGGTGTTCGAGCGGTTAGTAGTGAAAGGAAGTCCATTTGGTCACTCAAATCTTCGTATTCTCATATTGCACCCAAATTTGCTTCCAATTGAGTGTACAACGTACAAACGAGTTTTCCTTCTTAGTTATGCACAACCAAACATTTGTGTAGGGTCAAGCATGTCTCATTAGTCATTATTTAGGTACCCACGGGGTTAGAAATCACACGAAGTCCATTTGGTCACTCAAATCCTCGCATTCCCGGAATGCACCCAAATTGCCCTACAATTAACACTACAATGTACAAATCAGTTTTCCGTCATCGTTAAGCACAACCAAACTTATTTATTGAGGAAAAACTCATGAATTTATCAATATTAAGGTGTTCGAGTGGTTAGTTGTGAAACGGAGTCCATTTGGTCACTCAAATCTTCGTATTATCATATTGCACCCAAATTTGCCACCAATTGTGTCTACAACGTACAAACGAGTTTTCCATCTTCGTTAGGCACAACCAAACATTTTTGTTTAGTCAAACATGTTTAATTTGTTGTGATTTATGTACCCACATTGTTAGAAGTCAAATGAAGTCCGTTTGGTCACTCAAATCCTTGTATTCTCGAATTGTACCCAAATTGCCCTTCAATTGACCCTACAACGTACAAACGAGTTTTCCATCTTCGTTAAGCACAACCAAACATTTTTGTTTAGTCAAGCATGTTTCATTTGTTGTGATTTATGTACCCATGTTGTTAGAAGTCAAATGAAGTCCGTTTTGTCACTCAAATCCTTGTATTCTCGAATTGTACCCAAATTGCCCTTCAATTGACCCTATAACGTACAAATGAGTTTTCCATCATCGTTAGGCACAACCAAACTTATTTGTTGAGGAAAAACTATTGAATTTTTCAATATTAAGGTGTTCGAGCGGTTAGTAGTGAAAGGAAGTCCATTTGGTCATTCGAATCTTCGTATTCTCATATTGCACCCAAATTTGCCTCCAATTGAGTCTACAACGTAAAAACGAGTTTTCCTTCTTCGTTAAGCACAACCAAACATTTTTGTTTCGTCAAGCATGTTTCATTTGTTGTGATTTATGTACCCATGTTGTTAGAAGTCAAATGAAGTCCGTTTTGTCACTCAAATCCTTGTATTCTCGAATTGTACCCAAATTGCCCTTCAATTGACCCTATAACTTACAAATGAGTTTTCCATCATCGTTAGGCACAACCAAACTTATTTGTTGAGGAAAAACTATTGAATTTTTCAATATTAAGGTGTTCGAGCGGTTAGTAGTGAAAGGAAGTCCATTTGGTCATTCGAATCTTCGTATTCTCATATTGCACCCAAATTTGCCTCCAATTGAGTCTACAACGTAAAAACCAGTTTTCCTTCTTCGTTAAGCACAACCAAACATTTTTGTTTTGTCAAGCATGTTTCATTTGTTGTGATTTATGTACCCACGTTGTTAGAAGTCAAATGAAGTCCGTTTGGTTACTCAAATCCCTGTATTCTCGAATTGTACCCAAATTGCCCTACAATTGACCCTACAACGTACAAATGAGTTTTCCATCATCGTTAAGCACAACCAAACTTATTTGTTGCGGAAAAACTCTTGAATTTTTCAATATTAAGGTGTTCAAGCGGTTAGTAGTGAAAGGAAGTCCATTTGGTCACTCAAATCTTCGTATTCTCATATTGCACCCAAATTTGCCTCCAATTGAGTCTACAACATACAAACGAGTTTTCCTTCTTCGTTAAGCACAACCAAAGATTTTGGTTTAGTCAAGCATGTTTAATTTGTCATAATTTAGGTACCCACGGGGTTAAAAGTAAAATGAAGTCCGTTTGGTCACTCAAATCTCTGTATTCTTGGATTGTACCCAAATTGCCCTACAATTGACCCAACAACGTATAAATAAGTTTTCTGTCATCGTAAAGCACAACCAAACTTATTTGTTGAGGAAAAACTCTTGAATTTTTCAATATTTACGTGTTCGAGCGGTTAGTAGTCAAACGAAGTTCATATGGTCACTCAAATCTTCGTATTCTCATATTGCACCCAAATTTGCCTCCAATTGAGTGTACAACGTACAAACGAGTTTTCCTTCTTAGTTATGCACAACCAAACATTTGTGTAGGGGTCAAGCATGTCTCATTAGTCATTATTTAGTTACCCACGGGGTTAGAAGTCACACGAAGTCTATTTGGTCACTCAAATCCTCGCATTCCCGGAATGCACCCAAATTGCCCTACAATTAACACTACAATGTACAAATCAGTTTTTCGTCATCGTTAAGCACAACCAAACTTATTTATTGAAAAAAAAAACTCATGAATTTGTCAATATTAAGGTGTTCGAGTGGTTAGTTGTGAAACGGAGTCCATTTGGTCACTCAAATCTTCGTATTATCATATTGCACCCAAATTTGCCACCAATTGTGTCTACAACGTACAAACGAGTTTTCCATCTTCGTTAAGCACAACCAAACATTTTTGTTTAGTCAAGCATGTTTCATTTGTTGTGATTTATGTACCCATGTTGTTAGAAATCAAATGAAGTCCGTTTGGTCACTCAAATCCTTGTATTCTCGAATTGTACCCAAATTGCCCTTCAATTGACCCTATAACGTACAAATGAGTTTTCCATCATCGTTAGGCACAACCAAACTTATTTGTTGAGGAAAAACTATTGAATTTGTCAATATTAAGGTGTTCGAGCGGTTAGTAGTGAAAGGAAGTCCATTTGGTCATTCGAATCTTCGTATTCTCATATTGCACCCAAATTTGCCTCCAATTGGGTCTACAACGTACAAACGAGTTTTCCTTCTTCGTTAAGCACAACGAAACATTTTTGTTTACAAGCATGTTTCATTTGTTGTGATTTATGTACCCACGTTGTTAGAAGTCAAATGAAGTCCGTTTGGTCACTTAAATCCCTGTATTCTTGAATTGTACCCAAATTGCCCTACAATTGACCCTACAACGTACAATTGAGTTTCCATCATCATTAAGCACAACCAAACTTATTTGTTGAGGAAAAACTCTTTAATTTTTCAAATTTAAGGTGTTCGAGCGGTTAGTAGTGAAAGGAAGTCTATTTGGTCACTCAAATCTTCGTATTCTCATATTGCACCCAAATTTGCCTCCAATTGAGTCTACAACGTACAAACGAGTTTTCCTTCTTCGTTAAGCACAACCAAACATTTTTGCTTAGTCAAGCATGTTTAATTTTTCATAATTTAGGTACCCATGGGGTTAAAAGTAAAAGGAAGTCCGTTTGGTCACTCAAATCTCTGTATTCTTGGATTGTACCCAAATTGCCCTACAATTGACCCAACAACATATAAATAAGTTTTCTGTCATCGTAAAGCACAACCAAACTTATTTGTTGAGGAAAAACTCTTGAATTTTTCAATATTAAGGTGTTCGACCGGTTAGTTTTCAAACGAAGTTCATATGGTCACTCAAATCTTCGTATTCTCATATTGCACCCAAATTTGCCTCCAATTGAGTGTACAATGTACAAACGAGTTTTCCTTCTTAGTTATGCACAACCAAACATTTGTGTAGGGGTCAAGCATGTCTCATTAGTCATTATTTAGGTACCCACGGGGTTAGAAGTCACACGAAGTCTATTTGGTCACTCAAATCCTCGCATTCCCGGAATGCACCCAAATTGCCCTACAATTAACACTACAATGTACAAATCAGTTTTCCGTCATCGTTAAGCACAACCAAACTTATTTATTGAAAAAAAAACTCATGAATTTGTCAATATTAAGGTGTTCGAGTGGTTAGTTGTGAAACGGAGTCCATTTGGTCACTCAAATCTTCGTATTATCATATTGCACCCAAATTTGCCACCAATTGTGTCTACAACGTACAAACGAGTTTTCCATCTTCGTTAGGCACAACCAAACATTTTTGTTTAGTCAAACATGTTCAATTTGTTGTGATTTATGTACCCACATTGTTAGAAGTCAAATGAAGTCCGTTTGGTCACTCAAATCCTTGTATTCTCGAATTGTACCCAAATTGCCCTTCAATTGACCCTACAACGTACAAACGAGTTTTCCATCTTCGTTAAGCACAACCAAACATTTTTGTTTAGTCAAGCATGTTTCATTTGTTGTGATTTATGTACCCATGTTGTTAGAAGTCAAATGAAGTCCGCTTTGTCACTCAAATCCTTGTATTCTCGAATTGTACCCAAATTGCCCTTCAATTGACCCTATAACGTACAAATGAGTTTTCCATCATCGTTAGGCACAACCAAACTTATTTGTTGAGGAAAAACTATTGAATTTTTCAATATTAAGGTGTTCGAGCGGTTAGTAGTGAAAGGAAGTCCATTTGGTCATTCGAATCTTCGTATTCTCATATTGCACCCAAATTTGCCTCCAATTGAGTCTACAACGTAAAAACGAGTTTTCCTTCTTCGTTAAGCACAACCAAACATTTTTGTTTCGTCAAGCATGTTTCATTTGTTGTGATTTATGTACCCATGTTGTTAGAAGTCAAATGAAGTCCGTTTTGTCACTCAAATCCTTGTATTCTCGAATTGTACCCAAATTGCCCTTCAATTGACCCTATAACGTACAAATGAGTTTTCCATCATCGTTAGGCACAACCAAACTTATTTGTTGAGGAAAAACTATTGAATTTTTCAATATTAAGGTGTTCGAGCGGTTAGTAGTGAAAGGAAGTCCATTTGGTCATTCGAATCTTCGTATTCTCATATTGCACCCAAATTTGCCTCCAATTGAGTCTACAACGTAAAAACGAGTTTTCCTTCTTCGTTAAGCACAACCAAACATTTTTGTTTTGTCAAGCATGTTTCATTTGTTGTGATTTATGTACCCACGTTGTTAGAAGTCAAATGAAGTCCGTTTGGTTACTCAAATCCCTGTATTCTCGAATTGTACCCAAATTGCCCTACAATTGACCCTACAACGTACAAATGAGTTTTCCATCATCGTTAAGCACAACCAAACTTATTTGTTGCGGAAAAACTCTTGAATTTTTCAATATTAAGGTGTTCAAGCGGTTAGTAGTGAAAGGAAGTCCATTTGGTCACTCAAATCTTCGTATTCTCATATTGCACCCAAATTTGCCTCCAATTGAGTCTACAACATACAAACGAGTTTTCCTTCTTCGTTAAGCACAACCAAAGATTTTGGTTTAGTCAAGCATGTTTAATTTGTCATAATTTAGGTACCCACGGGGTTAAAAGTAAAATGAAGTCCGTTTGGTCACTCAAATCTCTGTATTCTTGGATTGTACCCAAATTGCCCTACAATTGACCCAACAACGTATAAATAAGTTTTCTGTCATCGTAAAGCACAACCAAACTTATTTGTTGAGGAAAAACTCTTGAATTTTTCAATATTTACGTGTTCGAGCGGTTAGTAGTCAAACGAAGTTCATATGGTCACTCAAATCTTCGTATTCTCATATTGCACCCAAATTTGCCTCCAATTGAGTGTACAACGTACAAACGAGTTTTCCTTCTTAGTTATGCACAACCAAACATTTGTGTAGGGGTCAAGCATGTCTCATTAGTCATTATTTAGTTACCCACAGGGTTAGAAGTCACACGAAGTCTATTTGGTCACTCAAATCCTCGCATTCCCGGAATGCACCCAAATTGCCCTACAATTAACACTACAATGTACAAATCAGTTTTTCGTCATCGTTAAGCACAACCAAACTTATTTATTGAAAAAAAAACTCATGAATTTGTCAATATTAAGGTGTTCGAGTGGTTAGTTGTGAAACGGAGTCCATTTGGTCACTCAAATCTTCGTATTATCATATTGCACCCAAATTTGCCACCAATTGTGTCTACAACGTACAAACGAGTTTTCCATCTTCGTTAAGCACAACCAAACATTTTTGTTTAGTCAAACATGTTTAATTTGTTGTGATTTATGTACCCACATTGTTAGAAGTCAAATGAAGTCTGTTTGGTCAATCAAATCCTTGTATTCTCGAATTTTACCCAAATTGCCCTTCAATTGAACCTACAACGTACAAACGAGTTTTCCATCTTCGTTAAGCACAACCAAACATTTTTGTTTAGTCAAGCATGTTTCATTTGTTGTGATTTATGTACTCATGTTGTTAGAAATCAAATGAAGTCCGTTTGGTCACTCAAATCCTTGTATTCTCGAATTGTACCCAAATTGCCCTTCAATTGACCCTATAACGTACAAATGAGTTTTCCATCATCGTTAGGCACAACCAAACTTATTTGTTGAGGAAAAACTATTGAATTTGTCAATATTAAGGTGTTCGAGCGGTTAGTAGTGAAAGGAAGTCCATTTGGTCATTCGAATCTTCGTATTCTCATATTGCACCCAAATTTGCCTCCAATTGGGTCTACAACGTACAAACGAGTTTTCCTTCTTCGTTAAGCACAACCAAACATTTTTGTTTACAAGCATGTTTCATTTGTTGTGATTTATGTACCCACGTTGTTAGAAGTCAAATGAAGTCCGTTTGGTCACTTAAATCCCTGTATTCTTGAATTGTACCCAAATTGCCCTACAATTGACCCTACAACGTACAAATGAGTTTCCATCATCATTAAGCACAACCAAACTTATTTGTTGAGGAAAAACTCTTTAATTTTTCAAATTTAAGGTGTTCGAGCGGTTAGTAGTGAAAGGAAGTCTATTTGGTCACTCAAATCTTCGTATTCTCATATTGCACCCAAATTTGCCTCCAATTGAGTCTACAACGTACAAACGAGTTTTCCTTCTTCGTTAAGCACAACCAAACATTTTTGCTTAGTCAAGCATGTTTAATTTTTCATAATTTAGGTACCCATGGGGTTAAAAGTAAAATGAAGTCCGTTTGGTCACTCAAATCTCTGTATTCTTGGATTGTACCCAAATTGCCCTACAATTGACCCAACAACATATAAATAAGTTTTCTGTCATCGTAAAGCACAACCAAACTTATTTGTTGAGGAAAAACTCTTTAATTTTTCAATATTAAGGTGTTCGACCGGTTAGTTGTCAAACGAAGTTCATATGGTCACTCAAATCTTCGTATTCTCATATTGCACCCAAATTTGCCTCCAATTGAGTGTACAATGTACAAACGAGTTTTCCTTCTTAGTTATGCACAACCAAACATTTGTGTAGGGGTCAAGCATGTCTCATTAGTCATTATTTAGGTACCCACGGGGTTAGAAGTCACACGAAGTCTATTTGGTCACTCAAATCCTCGCATTCCCGGAATGCACCCAAATTGCCCTACAATTAACACTACAATGTACAAATCAGTTTTCCGTCATCGTTAAGCACAACCAAACTTATTTATTGAAAAAAAAACTCATGAATTTGTCAATATTAAGGTGTTCGAGTGGTTAGTTGTGAAACGGAGTCCATTTGGTCACTCAAATCTTCGTATTATCATATTGCACCCAAATTTGCCACCAATTGTGTCTACAACGTACAAACGAGTTTTCCATCTTCGTTAGGCACAACCAAACATTTTTGTTTAGTCAAACATGTTTAATTTGTTGTGATTTATGTACCCACATTGTTAGAAGTCAAATGAAGTCCGTTTGGTCACTCAAATCCTTGTATTCTCGAATTTTACCCAAATTGCCCTTCAATTGAACCTACAACGTACAAACGAGTTTTCCATCTTCGTTAAGCACAACCAAACATTTTTGTTTAGTCAAGCATGTTTCATTTGTTGTGATTTATGTACCCATGTTGTTAGAAATCAAATGAAGTCCGTTTGGTCACTCAAATCCTTGTATTCTCGAATTGTACCCAAATTGCCCTTCAATTGACCCTACAACGTACAAACGAGTTTTCCATCTTCGTTAAGCACAACCAAACATTTTTGTTTAGTCAAGCATGTTTCATTTGTTGTGATTTATGTACCCATGTTGTTAGAAGTCAAATGAAGTCCGTTTTGTCACTCAAATCCTTGTATTCTCGAATTGTACCCAAATTGCCCTTCAATTGACCCTATAACGTACAAATGAGTTTTCCATCATCGTTAGGCACAACCAAACTTATTTGTTGAGGAAAAACTATTGAATTTGTCAATATTAAGGTGTTCGAGCGGTTAGTAGTGAAAGGAAGTCCATTTGGTCACTCAAATCTTCGTATTCTCATATTGCACCCAAATTTGCCTCCAATTGAGTGTACAACGTACAAACGAGTTTTCCTTCTTAGTTATGCACAACCAAACATTTGTGTAGGGTCAAGCATGTCTCATTAGTCATTATTTAGGTACCCACGGGGTTAGAAGTCACACGAAGTCCATTTGGTCACTCAAATCCTCGCATTCCCGGAATGCACCCAAATTGCCCTACAATTAACACTACAATGTACAAATCAGTTTTCAGTCATCGTTAAGCACAACCAAACTTATTTATTGAGGAAAAACTCATGAATTTTTCAATATTAAGGTGTTCGAGTGGTTAGTAGTGAAACGTAGTCCATTTGGTCACTCAAATCTTCGTATTATCATATTGCACCCAAATTTGCCACCAATTGTGTCTACAACGTACAAACGAGTTTTCCATCTTCGTTAAGCACAACCAAACATTTTGTTTAGTAAAACATGTTTAATTTGTTTTGATTTATGTACCCACATTGTTAGAAGTCAAATGAAGTCCGTTTGGTCACTCAAATCCTTGTATTCTCGAATTGTACCCAAATTGCCCTTCAATTGACCCTACAACGTACAAACGAGTTTTCCATCTTCGTTAAGCACAACCAAACATTTTTGTTTAGTCAAGCATGTTTCATTTGTTGTGATTTATGTACCCATGTTGTTAGAAGTCAAATGAAGTCCGTTTTGTCACTCAAATCCTTGTATTCTCGAATTGTACCCAAATTGCCCTTCAATTGACCCTATAACGTACAAATGAGTTTTCCATCATCGTTAGGCACAACCAAACTTATTTGTTGAGGAAAAACTATTGAATTTTTCAATATTAAGGTGTTCGAGCGGTTAGTAGTGAAAGGAAGTCCATTTGGTCATTCGAATCTTCGTATTCTCATATTGCACCCAAATTTGCCTCCAATTGAGTCTACAACGTAAAAACGAGTTTTCCTTCTTCGTTAAGCACAACCAAACATTTTTGTTTCGTCAAGCATGTTTCATTTGTTGTGATTTATGTACCCATGTTGTTAGAAGTCAAATGAAGTCCGTTTTGTCACTCAAATCCTTGTATTCTCGAATTGTACCCAAATTGCCCTTCAATTGACCCTATAACGTACAAATGAGTTTTCCATCATCGTTAGGCACAACCAAACTTATTTGTTGAGGAAAAACTATTGAATTTTTCAATATTAAGGTGTTCGAGCGGTTAGTAGTGAAAGGAAGTCCATTTGGTCATTCGAATCTTCGTATTCTCATATTGCACCCAAATTTGCCTCCAATTGAGTCTACAACGTAAAAACGAGTTTTCCTTCTTCGTTAAGCACAACCAAACATTTTTGTTTTGTCAAGCATGTTTCATTTGTTGTGATTTATGTACCCACGTTGTTAGAAGTCAAATGAAGTCCGTTTGGTTACTCAAATCCCTGTATTCTCGAATTGTACCCAAATTGCCCTACAATTGACCCTACAACGTACAAATGAGTTTTCCATCATCGTTAAGCACAACCAAACTTATTTGTTGCGGAAAAACTCTTGAATTTTTCAATATTAAGGTGTTCAAGCGGTTAGTAGTGAAAGGAAGTCCATTTGGTCACTCAAATCTTCGTATTCTCATATTGCACCCAAATTTGCCTCCAATTGAGTCTACAACATACAAACGAGTTTTCCTTCTTCGTTAAGCACAACCAAAGATTTTGGTTTAGTCAAGCATGTTTAATTTGTCATAATTTAGGTACCCACGGGGTTAAAAGTAAAATGAAGTCCGTTTGGTCACTCAAATCTCTGTATTCTTGGATTGTACCCAAATTGCCCTACAATTGACCCAACAACGTATAAATAAGTTTTCTGTCATCGTAAAGCACAACCAAACTTATTTGTTGAGGAAAAACTCTTGAATTTTTCAATATTTACGTGTTCGAGCGGTTAGTAGTCAAACGAAGTTCATATGGTCACTCAAATCTTCGTATTCTCATATTGCACCCAAATTTGCCTCCAATTGAGTGTACAACGTACAAACGAGTTTTCCTTCTTAGTTATGCACAACCAAACATTTGTGTAGGGGTCAAGCATGTCTCATTAGTCATTATTTAGGTACCCACGGGGTTAGAAGTCACACGAAGTCTATTTGGTCACTCAAATCCTCGCATTCCCGGAATGCACCCAAATTGCCCTACAATTAACACTACAATGTACAAATCAGTTTTTCGTCATCGTTAAGCACAACCAAACTTATTTATTGAAAAAAAAAACTCATGAATTTGTCAATATTAAGGTGTTCGAGTGGTTAGTTGTGAAACGGAGTCCATTTGGTCACTCAAATCTTCGTATTATCATATTGCACCCAAATTTGCCACCAATTGTGTCTACAACGTACAAACGAGTTTTCCATCTTCGTTAAGCACAACCAAACATTTTTGTTTAGTCAAACATGTTTAATTTGTTGTGATTTATGTACCCACATTGTTAGAAGTCAAATGAAGTCCGTTTGGTCACTCAAATCCTTGTATTCTCGAATTTTACCCAAATTGCCCTTCAATTGAACCTACAACGTACAAACGAGTTTTCCATCTTCGTTAAGCACAACCAAACATTTTTGTTTAGTCAAGCATGTTTCATTTGTTGTGATTTATGTACCCATGTTGTTAGAAATCAAATGAAGTCCGTTTGGTCACTCAAATCCTTGTATTCTCGAATTGTACCCAAATTGCCCTTCAATTGACCCTATAACGTACAAATGAGTTTTCCATCATCGTTAGGCACAACCAAACTTATTTGTTGAGGAAAAACTATTGAATTTGTCAATATTAAGGTGTTCGAGCGGTTAGTAGTGAAAGGAAGTCCATTTGGTCATTCGAATCTTCGTATTCTCATATTGCACCCAAATTTGCCTCCAATTGGGTCTACAACGTACAAACGAGTTTTCCTTCTTCGTTAAGCACAACCAAACATTTTTGTTTAGTCAAGCATGTTTCATTTGTTGTGATTTATGTACCCACGTTGTTAGAAGTCAAATGAAGTCCGTTTGGTCACTCAAATCCCTGTATTCTTGAATTGTACCCAAATTGCCCTACAATTGACCCTACAACGTACAAATGAGTTTCCATCATCATTAAGCACAACCAAACTTATTTGTTGAGGAAAAACTCTTTAATTTTTCAAATTTAAGGTGTTCGAGCGGTTAGTAGTGAAAGGAAGTCTATTTGGTCACTCAAATCTTCGTATTCTCATATTGCACCCAAATTTGCCTCCAATTGAGTCTACAACGTACAAACGAGTTTTCCTTCTTCGTTAAGCACAACCAAACATTTTTGCTTAGTCAAGCATGTTTAATTTTTCATAATTTAGGTACCCATGGGGTTAAAAGTAAAATGAAGTCCGTTTGGTCACTCAAATCTCTGTATTCTTGGATTGTACCCAAATTGCCCTACAATTGACCCAACAACGTATAAATAAGTTTTCTGTCATCGTAAAGCACAACCAAACTTATTTGTTGAGGAAAAACTCTTGAATTTTTCAATATTAAGGTGTTCGACCGGTTAGTTGTCAAACGAAGTTCATATGGTCACTCAAATCTTCGTATTCTCATATTGCACCCAAATTTGCATCCAATTGAGTGTACAACGTACAAACGAGTTTTCCTTCTTAGTTATGCACAACCAAACATTTGTGTAGGGGTCAAGCATGTCTCATTAGTCATTATTTAGGTACCCACGGGGTTAGAAGTCACACGAAGTCTATTTGGTCACTCAAATCCTCGCATTCCCGGAATGCACCCAAATTGCCCTACAATTAACACTACAATGTACAAATCAGTTTTCCGTCATCGTTAAGCACAACCAAACTTATTTATTGAAAAAAAAAACTCATGAATTTGTCAATATTAAGGTGTTCGAGTGGTTAGTTGTGAAACGGAGTCCATTTGGTCACTCAAATCTTCGTATTATCATATTGCACCCAAATTTGCCACCAATTGTGTCTACAACGTACAAACGAGTTTTCCATCTTCGTTAAGCACAACCAAACATTTTTGTTTAGTCAAACATGTTTAATTTGTTGTGATTTATGTACCCACATTGTTAGAAGTCAAATGAAGTCCGTTTGGTCACTCAAATCCTTGTATTCTCGAATTTTACCCAAATTGCCCTTCAATTGAACCTACAACGTACAAACGAGTTTTCCATCTTCGTTAAGCACAACCAAACATTTTTGTTTAGTCAAGCATGTTTCATTTGTTGTGATTTATGTACCCATGTTGTTAGAAATCAAATGAAGTCCGTTTGGTCACTCAAATCCTTGTATTCTCGAATTGTACCCAAATTGCCCTTCAATTGACCCTACAACGTACAAACGAGTTTTCCATCTTCGTTAAGCACAACCAAACATTTTTGTTTAGCCAAGCATGTTTCATTTGTTGTGATTTATGTACCCATGTTGTTAGAAGTCAAATGAAGTCCGTTTTGTCACTCAAATCCTTGTATTCTCGGATTGTACCCAAATTGCCCTACAATTGACCCTACAACGTACAAATAAGTTTTCCGTTATCGTAAAGCATAACCATACTTATTTGTTCAGGAAAAACTCTTGAACTTTTCTATATTATTGTGTTCGAGCGGTTAGTAGTCAAACGAAGTTCATATGGTCACTCAAATCTTCGTATTCTCATATTGCACCCAAATTTGCCTCCAATTGAGTGTACAACGTACAAACAAGTTTTCCTTCTTAGTTATGCACAACCAAACATTTGTGTAGGGTCAAGCATGTCTCATTAGTCATTATTTAGGTACCCACGGGGTTAGAAGTCACACGAAGTCTATTTGGTCACTCAAATCCTCGCATTCCCGGAATGCACCCAAATTGCCCTACAATTAACACTACAATGTACAAATCAGTTTTCCGTCATCGTTAAGCACAACCAAACTTATTTATTGAAAAAAAAAACTCATGAATTTGTCAATATTAAGGTGTTCGAGTGGTTAGTTGTGAAACGGAGTCCATTTGGTCACTCAAATCTTCGTATTATCATATTGCACCCAAATTTGCCACCAATTGTGTCTACAACGTACAAACGAGTTTTCCATCTTCGTTAAGCACAACCAAACATTTTTGTTTAGTCAAACATGTTTAATTTGTTGTGATTTATGTACCCACATTGTTAGAAGTCAAATGAAGTCTGTTTGGTCACTCAAATCCTTGTATTCTCGAATTTTACCCAAATTGCCCTTCAATTGAACCTACAACGTACAAACGAGTTTTCCATCTTCGTTAAGCACAACCAAACATTTTTGTTTAGTCAAGCATGTTTCATTTGTTGTGATTTATGTACCCATGTTGTTAGAAATCAAATGAAGTCCGTTTGGTCACTCAAATCCTTGTATTCTCGAATTGTACCCAAATTGCCCTTCAATTGACCCTACAACGTACAAATGAGTTTTCCATCATCGTTAGGCACAACCAAACTTATTTGTTGAGGAAAAACTATTGAATTTGTCAATATTAAGGTGTTCGAGCGGTTAGTAGTGAAAGGAAGTCCATTTGGTCATTCGAATCTTCGTATTCTCATATTGCACCCAAATTTGCCTCCAATTGGGTCTACAACGTACAAACTAGTTTTCCTTCTTCGTTAAGCACAACCAAACATTTTTGTTTAGTCAAGCATGTTTCATTTGTTGTGATTTATGTACCCACGTTGTTAGAAGTCAAATGAAGTCCGTTTGGTCACTCAAATCCCTGTATTCTTGAATTGTACCCAAATTGCCCTACAATTGACCCTACAACGTACAAATGAGTTTTCCATCATCATTAAGCACAACCAAACTTATTTGTTGAGGAAAAACTCTTTAATTTTTCAAATTTAAGGTGTTCGAGCGGTTAGTAGTGAAAGGAAGTCTATTTGGTCACTCAAATCTTCGTATTCTCATATTGCACCCAAATTTGCCTCCAATTGAGTCTACAACGTACAAACGAGTTTTCCTTATTCGTTAAGCACAACCAAACATTTTTGCTTAGTCAAGCATGTTTAATTTTTCATAATTTAGGTACCCATGGGGTTAAAAGTAAAATGAAGTCCGTTTGGTCACTCAAATCTCTGTATTCTTGGATTGTACCCAAATTGCCCTACAATTGACCCAACAATGTATAAATAAGTTTTCCGTCATCTTAAAGCACAACCAAACTTATTTGTTGAGGAAAAACTCTTGAATTTTTCAATATTAAGGTGTTCGAGCGGTTAGTTGTCAAACGAAGTTCATATGGTCACTCAAATCTTCGTATTCTCATATTGCACCCAAATTTGCCTCCAGTTGAGTGTACAGCGTACAAACGAGTTTTCCTTCTTAGTTATGCACAACCAAACATTTGTGTAGGGTCAAGCATGTCTCATTAGTCATTATTTAGGTACCCACGGGGTTACAAGTCACACGAAGTATATTTGGTCACCCAAATTCTCGCATTCTCGGAATGCACCTAAATTGCCCTACAATTAACACTACAATGTACAAATGAGTTTTCCGTCATCGTTAAGCACAACCAGACTTATTTATTAAGGAAAAACTCATGAATTTGTCAATATTAAGGTGTTCGAGTGGTTAGTTGTGAAACGGAGTCCATTTGGTCACTCAAATCTTCGTATTATCATATTGCACCCAAATTTGCCACCAATTGTGTCTACAACGTACAAACGAGTTTTCCATCTTCGTTAAGCACAACCAAACATTTTTGTTTAGTCAAACATGTTTAATTTGTTGTGATTTATGTACCCACATTGTTAGAAGTCAAATGAAGTCCGTTTGGTCACTCAAATCCTTGTATTCTCGAATTTTACCCAAATTGCCCTTCAATTGAACCTACAACGTACAAACGAGTTTTCCATCTTCGTTAAGCACAACCAAACATTTTTGTTTAGTCAAGCATGTTTCATTTGTTGTGATTTATGTACCCATGTTGTTAGAAATCAAATGAAGTCCGTTTGGTCACTCAAATCCTTGTATTCTCGAATTGTACCCAAATTGCCCTTCAATTGACCCTACAACGTACAAACGAGTTTTCCATCTTCGTTAAGCACAACCAAACATTTTTGTTTAGCCAAGCATGTTTCATTTGTTGTGATTTATGTACCCATGTTGTTAGAAGTCAAATGAAGTCCGTTTTGTCACTCAAATCCTTGTATTCTCGGATTGTACCCAAATTGCCCTACAATTGACCCTACAACGTACAAATAAGTTTTCCGTTATCGTAAAGCATAACCATACTTATTTGTTCAGGAAAAACTCTTGAACTTTTCTATATTATTGTGTTCGAGCGGTTAGTAGTCAAACGAAGTTCATATGGTCACTCAAATCTTCGTATTCTCATATTGCACCCAAATTTGCCTCCAATTGAGTGTACAACGTACAAACGAGTTTTCCTTCTTAGTTATGCACAACCAAACATTTGTGTAGGGTCAAGCATGTCTCATTAGTCATTATTTAGGTACCCACGGGGTTAGAAGTCACACGAAGTCCATTTGGTCACTCAAATCCTCGCATTCCCGGAATGCACCCAAATTGCCCTACAATTAACACTACAATGTACAAATCAGTTTTCCGTCATCGTTAAGCACAACCAAACTTATTTATTGAGGAAAAACTCATGAATTTTTCAATATTAAGGTGTTCGAGTGGTTAGTAGTGAAACGTAGTCCATTTGGTCACTCAAATCTTCGTATTATCATATTGCACCCAAATTTGCCACCAATTGTGTCTACAACGTACAAACGAGTTTTCCATCTTCGTTAAGCACAACCAAACATTTTGTTTAGTAAAACATGTTTAATTTGTTTTGATTTATGTACCCACATTGTTAGAAGTCAAATGAAGTCCGTTTGGTCACTCAAATCCTTGTATTCTCGAATTGTACCCAAATTGCCCTTCAATTGACCCTACAACGTACAAACGAGTTTTCCATCTTCGTTAAGCACAACCAAACATTTTTGTTTAGTCAAGCATGTTTCATTTGTTGTGATTTATGTACCCATGTTGTTAGAAGTCAAATGAAGTCCGTTTTGTCACTCAAATCCTTGTATTCTCGAATTGTACCCAAATTGCCCTTCAATTGACCCTATAACGTACAAATGAGTTTTCCATCATCGTTAGGCACAACCAAACTTATTTGTTGAGGAAAAACTATTGAATTTTTCAATATTAAGGTGTTCGAGCGGTTAGTAGTGAAAGGAAGTCCATTTGGTCATTCGAATCTTCGTATTCTCATATTGCACCCAAATTTGCCTCCAATTGAGTCTACAACGTAAAAACGAGTTTTCCTTCTTCGTTAAGCACAACCAAACATTTTTGTTTCGTCAAGCATGTTTCATTTGTTGTGATTTATGTACCCACGTTGTTAGAAGTCAAATGAAGTCCGTTTGGTCACTCAAATCCCTGTATTCTCGAATTGTACCCAAATTGCCCTACAATTGACCCTACAACGTACAAATGAGTTTTCCGTCATCGTCAAGCACAACCAAACTTATTTGTTGCGGAAAAACTCTTGAATTTTTCAATATTAAGGTGTTCGAGCGGTTAGTAGTGAAAGGAAGTCCATTTGGTCACTCAAATCTTCGTATTCTCATATTGCACCCAAATTTGCCTCCAATTGAGTCTACAACATACAAACGAGTTTTCCTTCTTCGTTAAGCACAACCAAAGATTTTGGCTTAGTCAAGCATGTTTAATTTTTCATAATTTAGGTACCCATGGGGTTAAAAGTAAAATGAAGTCCGTTTGGTCACTCAAATCTCTGTATTCTTGGATTGTACCCAAATTGCCCTACAATTGACCCAACAACGTATAAATAAGTTTTCTGTCATCGTAAAGCACAACCAAACTTATTTGTTGAGGAAAAACTCTTGAATTTTTCAATATTAAGGTGTTCGACCGGTTAGTTGTCAAACGAAGTTCATATGGTCACTCAAATCTTCGTATTCTCATATTGCACCCAAATTTGCATCCAATTGAGTGTACAACGTACAAACGAGTTTTCCTTCTTAGTTATGCACAACCAAACATTTGTGTAGGGGTCAAGCATGTCTCATTAGTCATTATTTAGGTACCCACGGGGTTAGAAGTCACACGAAGTCTATTTGGTCACTCAAATCCTCGCATTCCCGGAATGCACCCAAATTGCCCTACAATTAACACTACAATGTACAAATCAGTTTTCCGTCATCGTTAAGCACAACCAAACTTATTTATTGAAAAAAAAACTCATGAATTTGTCAATATTAAGGTGTTCGAGTGGTTAGTTGTGAAACGGAGTCCATTTGGTCACTCAAATCTTCGTATTATCATATTGCACCCAAATTTGCCACCAATTGTGTCTACAACGTACAAACGAGTTTTCCATCTTCGTTAAGCACAACCAAACATTTTTGTTTAGTAAAACATGTTTAATTTGTTGTGATTTATGTACCCACATTGTTAGAAGTCAAATGAAGTCCGTTTGGTCACTCAAATCCTTGTATTCTCGAATTTTACCCAAATTGCCCTTCAATTGAACCTACAACGTACAAACGAGTTTTCCATCTTCGTTAAGCACAACCAAACATTTTTGTTTAGTCAAGCATGTTTCATTTGTTGTGATTTATGTACCCATGTTGTTAGAAATCAAATGAAGTCCGTTTGGTCACTCAAATCCTTGTATTCTCGAATTGTACCCAAATTGCCCTTCAATTGACCCTACAACGTACAAACGAGTTTTCCATCTTCGTTAAGCACAACCAAACATTTTTGTTTAGCCAAGCATGTTTCATTTGTTGTGATTTATGTACCCATGTTGTTAGAAGTCAAATGAAGTCCGTTTTGTCACTCAAATCCTTGTATTCTCGGATTGTACCCAAATTGCCCTACAATTGACCCTACAACGTACAAATAAGTTTTCCGTTATCGTAAAGCATAACCATACTTATTTGTTCAGGAAAAACTCTTGAACTTTTCTATATTATTGTGTTCGAGCGGTTAGTAGTCAAACGAAGTTCATATGGTCACTCAAATCTTCGTATTCTCATATTGCACCCAAATTTGCCTCCAATTGAGTGTACAACGTACAAACAAGTTTTCCTTCTTAGTTATGCACAACCAAACATTTGTGTAGGGTCAAGCATGTCTCATTAGTCATTATTTAGGTACCCACGGGGTTAGAAGTCACACGAAGTCTATTTGGTCACTCAAATCCTCGCATTCCCGGAATGCACCCAAATTGCCCTACAATTAACACTACAATGTACAAATCAGTTTTCCGTCATCGTTAAGCACAACCAAACTTATTTATTGAAAAAAAACTCATGAATTTGTCAATATTAAGGTGTTCGAGTGGTTAGTTGTGAAACGGAGTCCATTTGGTCACTCAAATCTTCGTATTATCATATTGCACCCAAATTTGCCACCAATTGTGTCTACAACGTACAAACGAGTTTTCCATCTTCGTTAAGCACAACCAAACATTTTTGTTTAGTCAAACATGTTTAATTTGTTGTGATTTATGTACCCACATTGTTAGAAGTCAAATGAAGTCCGTTTGGTGACTCAAATCCTTGTATTCTCGAATTTTACCCAAATTGCCCTTCAATTGAACCTACAACGTACAAACGAGTTTTCCATCTTCGTTAAGCACAACCAAACATTTTTGTTTAGTCAAGCATGTTTCATTTGTTGTGATTTATGTACCCATGTTGTTAGAAATCAAATGAAGTCCGTTTGGTCACTCAAATCCTTGTATTCTCGAATTGTACCCAAATTGCCCTTCAATTGACCCTACAACGTACAAATGAGTTTTCCATCATCGTTAGGCACAACCAAACTTATTTGTTGAGGAAAAACTATTGAATTTGTCAATATTAAGGTGTTCGAGCGGTTAGTAGTGAAAGGAAGTCCATTTGGTCATTCGAATCTTCGTATTCTCATATTGCACCCAAATTTGCCTCCAATTGGGTCTACAACGTACAAACTAGTTTTCCTTCTTCGTTAAGCACAACCAAACATTTTTGTTTAGTCAAGCATGTTTCATTTGTTGTGATTTATGTACCCACGTTGTTAGAAGTCAAATGAAGTCCGTTTGGTCACTCAAATCCCTGTATTCTTGAATTGTACCCAAATTGCCCTACAATTGACCCTACAACGTACAAATGAGTTTTCCATCATCATTAAGCACAACCAAACTTATTTGTTGAGGAAAAACTCTTTAATTTTTCAAATTTAAGGTGTTCGAGCGGTTAGTAGTGAAAGGAAGTCTATTTGGTCACTCAAATCTTCGTATTCTCATATTGCACCCAAATTTGCCTCCAATTGAGTCTACAACGTACAAACGAGTTTTCCTTCTTCGTTAAGCACAACCAAACATTTTTGCTTAGTCAAGCATGTTTAATTTTTCATAATTTAGGTACCCATGGGGTTAAAAGTAAAATGAAGTCCGTTTGGTCACTCAAATCTCTGTATTCTTGGATTGTACCCAAATTGCCCTACAATTGACCCAACAACGTATAAATAAGTTTTCCGTCATCTTAAAGCACAACCAAACTTATTTGTTGAGGAAAAACTCTTGAATTTTTCAATATTAAGGTGTTCGAGCGGTTAGTTGTCAAACGAAGTTCATATGGTCACTCAAATCTTCGTATTCTCATATTGCACCCAAATTTGCCTCCAGTTGAGTGTACAGCGTACAAACGAGTTTTCCTTCTTAGTTATGCACAACCAAACATTTGTGTAGGGTCAAGCATGTCTCATTAGTCATTATTTAGGTACCCACGGGGTTACAAGTCACACGAAGTATATTTGGTCACCCAAATTCTCGCATTCTCGGAATGCACCTAAATTGCCCTACAATTAACACTACAATGTACAAATGAGTTTTCCGTCATCGTTAAGCACAACCAGACTTATTTATTAAGGAAAAACTCATGAATTTGTCAATATTAAGGTGTTCGAGTGGTTAGTTGTGAAACGGAGTCCATTTGGTCACTCAAATCTTCGTATTATCATATTGCACCCAAATTTGCCACCAATTGTGTCTACAACGTACAAACGAGTTTTCCATCTTCGTTAAGCACAACCAAACATTTTTGTTTAGTCAAACATGTTTAATTTGTTGTGATTTATGTACCCACATTGTTAGAAGTCAAATGAAGTCCGTTTGGTCACTCAAATCCTTGTATTCTCGAATTTTACCCAAATTGCCCTTCAATTGAACCTACAACGTACAAACGAGTTTTCCATCTTCGTTAAGCACAACCAAACATTTTTGTTTAGTCAAGCATGTTTCATTTGTTGTGATTTATGTACCCATGTTGTTAGAAATCAAATGAAGTCCGTTTGGTCACTCAAATCCTTGTATTCTCGAATTGTACCCAAATTGCCCTTCAATTGACCCTACAACGTACAAACGAGTTTTCCATCTTCGTTAAGCACAACCAAACATTTTTGTTTAGCCAAGCATGTTTCATTTGTTGTGATTTATGTACCCATGTTGTTAGAAGTCAAATGAAGTCCGTTTTGTCACTCAAATCCTTGTATTCTCGGATTGTACCCAAATTGCCCTACAATTGACCCTACAACGTACAAATAAGTTTTCCGTTATCGTAAAGCATAACCATACTTATTTGTTCAGGAAAAACTCTTGAACTTTTCTATATTATTGTGTTCGAGCGGTTAGTAGTCAAACGAAGTTCATATGGTCACTCAAATCTTCGTATTCTCATATTGCACCCAAATTTGCCTCCAATTGAGTGTACAACGTACAAACGAGTTTTCCTTCTTAGTTATGCACAACCAAACATTTGTGTAGGGTCAAGCATGTCTCATTAGTCATTATTTAGGTACCCACGGGGTTAGAAGTCACACGAAGTCTATTTGGTCACTCAAATCCTCGCATTCCCGGAATGCACCCAAATTGCCCTACAATTAACACTACAATGTACAAATCAGTTTTCCGTCATCGTTAAGCACAACCAAACTTATTTATTGAGGAAAAACTCATGAATTTTTCAATATTAAGGTGTTCGAGTGGTTAGTAGTGAAACGTAGTCCATTTGGTCACTCAAATCTTCGTATTATCATATTGCACCCAAATTTGCCACCAATTGTGTCTACAACGTACAAACGAGTTTTCCATCTTCGTTAAGCACAACCAAACATTTTGTTTAGTAAAACATGTTTAATTTGTTTTGATTTATGTACCCACATTGTTAGAAGTCAAATGAAGTCCGTTTGGTCACTCAAATCCTTGTATTCTCGAATTGTACCCAAATTGCCCTTCAATTGACCCTACAACGTACAAACGAGTTTTCCATCTTCGTTAAGCACAACCAAACATTTTTGTTTAGTCAAGCATGTTTCATTTGTTGTGATTTATGTACCCATGTTGTTAGAAGTCAAATGAAGTCCGTTTGTCACTCAAATCCTTGTATTCTCGAATTGTACCCAAATTGCCCTTCAATTGACCCTATAACGTACAAATGAGTTTTCCATCATCGTTAGGCACAACCAAACTTATTTGTTGAGGAAAACTATTGAATTTTTCAATATTAAGGTGTTCGAGCGGTTAGTAGTGAAAGGAAGTCCATTTGGTCATTCGAATCTTCGTATTCTCATATTGCACCCAAATTTGCCTCCAATTGAGTCTACAACGTAAAAACGAGTTTTCCTTCTTCGTTAAGCACAACCAAACATTTTTGTTTAGTCAAGCATGTTTCATTTGTTGTGATTTATGTACCCACGTTGTTAGAAGTCAAATGAAGTCCGTTTGGTCACTCAAATCCCTGTATTCTCGAATTGTACCCAAATTGCCCTACAATTGACCCTACAACGTACAAATGAGTTTTCCGTCATCGTCAAGCACAACCAAACTTATTTGTTGCGGAAAAACTCTTGAATTTTTCAATATTAAGGTGTTCGAGCGGTTAGTAGTGAAAGGAAGTCCATTTGGTCACTCAAATCTTCGTATTCTCATATTGCACCCAAATTTGCCTCCAATTGAGTCTACAACATACAAACGAGTTTTCCTTCTTCGTTAAGCACAACCAAAGATTTTGGCTTAGTCAAGCATGTTTAATTTTTCATAATTTAGGTACCCATGGGGTTAAAAGTAAAATGAAGTCCGTTTGGTCACTCAAATCTCTGTATTCTTGGATTGTACCCAAATTGCCCTACAATTGACCCAACAACGTATAAATAAGTTTTCTGTCATCTTAAAGCACAACCAAACTTATTTGTTGAGGAAAAACTCTTGAATTTTTCAATATTAAGGTGTTCGAGCGGTTAGTTGTCAAACGAAGTTCATATGGTCACTCAATCTTCGTATTCTCATATTGCACCCAAATTTGCCTCCAGTTGAGTGTACAGCGTACAAACGAGTTTTCCTTCTTAGTTATGCACAACCAAACATTTGTGTAGGGTCAAGCATGTCTCATTAGTCATTATTTAGGTACCCACGGGGTTACAAGTCACACGAAGTATTTGGTCACTCCAAATTCCTCGCATTCTCGGAATGCACCCAAATTGCCCTACAATTAACACTACAATGTACAAATGAGTTTTCCGTCATCGTTAAGCACAACCAACTTATTTATTAAGGAAAAAACTCATGAATTTGTCAATATTAAGGTGTTCGAGTGGTTAGTTGTGAAACGGAGTCCATTTGGTCACTCAAATCTTCGTATTATCATATTGCACCAAAATTTGCCACCAATTGTGTCTACAACGTACAAACGAGTTTTCCATCTTCGTTAAGCACAACCAAACATTTTTGTTTAGTCAAAACATGTTTAATTTGTTGTGATTTATGTACCCACATTGTTAGAAGTCAAATGAAGTCCGTTTGGTCACTCAAATCCTTGTATTCTCGAATTTTACCCAAATTGCCCTTCAATTGAACCTACAACGTACAAACGAGTTTTCCATCTTCGTTAAGCACAACCAAACATTTTTGTTTAGTCAACGCATGTTTCATTTGTTGTGATTTATGTACCCATGTTGTTAGAAATCAAATGAAGTCCGTTTGGTCACTCAAATCCTTGTATTCTCGAATTGTACCCAATTGCCCTTCAATTGACCCTACAACGTACAAACGAGTTTTCCATCTTCGTTAAGCACAACCAAACATTTTTGTTTAGCCAAGCATGTTTCATTTGTTGTGATTTATGTACCCATGTTGTTAGAAGTCAAATGAAGTCCGTTTTGTCACTCAAATCCTTGTATTCTCGGATTGTACCCAAATTGCCCTACAATTGACCCTACAACGTACAAATAAGTTTTCCGTTATCGTAAAGCATAACCATACTTATTTGTTCAGGAAAAACTCTTGAACTTTTCTATATTATTGTGTTCGAGCGGTTAGTAGTCAAACGAAGTTCATATGGTCACTCAAATCTTCGTATTCTCATATTGCACCCAAATTTGCCTCCAATTGAGTGTACAACGTACAAACGAGTTTTCCTTCTTAGTTATGCACAACCAAACATTTGTGTAGGGTCAAGGCATGTCTCATTAGTCATTATTTAGGTACCCACGGGGTTAGAAGTCACACGAAGTCTATTTGGTCACTCAAATCCTCGCATTCCCGGAATGCACCCAAATTGCCCTACAATTAACACTACAATGTACAAATCAGTTTTCCGTCATCGTTAAGCACAACCAAACTTATTTATTGAGGAAAAACTCATGAATTTTTCAATATTAAGGTGTTCGAGTGGTTAGTAGTGAAACGTAGTCCATTTGGTCACTCAAATCTTCGTATTATCATATTGCACCCAAATTTGCCACCAATTGTGTCTACAACGTACAAACGAGTTTTCCATCTTCGTTAAGCACAACCAAACATTTTGTTTAGTAAAACATGTTTAATTTGTTTTGATTTATGTACCCACATTGTTAGAAGTCAAATGAAGTCCGTTTGGTCACTCAAATCCTTGTATTCTCGAATTGTACCCAAATTGCCCTTCAATTGACCCTACAACGTACAAACGAGTTTTCCATCTTCGTTAAGCACAACCAAACATTTTGTTTAGTCAAGCATGTTTCATTTGTTGTGATTTATGTACCCATGTTGTTTAGAAGTCAAATGAAGTCCGTTTGTCACTCAAATCCTTGTATTCTCGAATTGTACCCAAATTGCCCTTCAATTGACCCTATACGTACAAATGAGTTTTCCATCATCGTTAGGCACAACAAACTATTTGTTGAGGAAAAACTATTGAATTTTTCCAATATTAAGGTGTTCGAGCGGTTAGTAGTGAAAGGAAGTCCATTTGGTCATTCGAATCTTCGTATTCTCATATTGCACCCAAATTTGCCTCCAATTGAGTCTACAACGTACAAACGAGTTTTCCTTCTTCGTTAAGCACAACCAAACATTTTTGTTTAGTCAAGCATGTTTCATTTGTTGTGATTTATGTACCCACGTTGTTAGAAGTCAAATGAAGTCCGTTTGGTCACTCAAATCCCTGTATTCTTGAATTGTACCCAAATTGCCCTACAATTGACCCTACAACGTACAAATGAGTTTTCCATCATCATTAAGCACAACCAAACTTATTTGTTGAGGAAAAACTCTTGAATTTTTCAATATTAAGGTGTTCGAGCGGTTAGTAGTGAAAGGAAGTCCATTTGGTCACTCAAATCTTCGTATTCTCATATTGCACCCAAATTTGCCTCCAATTGAGTCTACAACGTACAAACGAGTTTTCCTTCTTCGTTAAGCACAACCAAACATTTTTGCTTAGTCAAGCATGTTTAATTTTTCTAATTTAGGTACCCATGGGGTTTAAAAGTAAAATGAAGTCCGTTTGGTCACTCAAATCTCTGTATTCTTGGATTGTACCCAAATTGCGCCTACAATTGACCAACAACGTATAAATAAGTTTTCTGTCATCGTTAAAGCACAACCAAACTTATTTGTTGAGGAAAACTCTTGAATTTTTCAATATTAGGTGTTCGAGCGGGTTAGTTGTCAAACGAAGTTCATATGGTCACTCAAATCTTCGTATTCTCATATTGCACCAAATTTGCCTCCAATTGAGTGTACAACGTACAAACGAGTTTTCCTTCTTAGTTATTGCACAACCAAACATTTGTGTAGGGGTCAAGCATGTCTCATTAGTCATTATTTAGTACGCCACGGGGTTACAAGTCACACGAAGTATATTTGGGTCACTCAAATTCCTCGCATTCTCGGAATGCACCCAAATTGCCTACATTAACACTTACAATGTTACAAATGAGTTTTTCCGTCATCGTTAAGTCACAACCAAACTTATTTATTGAAGTAAAAAACTCATGAATTTGTCAATATTAAGGTGTTCGAGTGGTTAGTTGTGAAACGGAGTCCATTTGGTCACTCAAATCTTCGTATTATCATATTGCACCCAAATTTTGCCACCAATTGTGTCTACAACGTACAAACGAGTTTTTCCATCTTCGTTAAGCACAACCAAACATTTTTGTTTAGTAACATGTTTAATTTGTTGTGATTTATGTACCCACATTGTTAGAAGTCAAATGAAGTCGTTTGGTCACTCAAATCCTTGTATTCTCGAATTTTACCCAAATTGCCCTTCAATTTGAACCTACAACGTACAAACGAGTTTTCCATCTTCGTTAAGCACAACCAAACATTTTGTTTAGTCAAGCATGTTTCATTTGTTGTGATTTATGTACCCATGTTGTTAGAAATCAAATGAAGTCCCGTTTGGTCACTAAATCTTGTATTCTCGAATGTACCCAAATTGCCCTTTCATTGACCCTACAACGTACAAACGGTTTTCCATCTTCGTTAAGCACAACCAAACATTTTTGTTTAGCCAAGCATGTTTCATTTGTTGTGATTTATGTACCCATCGTTTTAGAAGTCAAATGAAGTCCGTTTTGTCACTCAAATCCTTGTATTCTCGGATTGTACCCAAATTGCCCTACAATTGACCCTACAACGTACAAATAAGTTTTCCGTTATCGAAAGCATAACCATACTTATTTGTTCAGGAAAAACTCTTGAACTTTCTATATTATTGTGTTCGAGCGGTTAGTAGTCAAACGAAGTTATATGGTCACTCAAAGTCTTCGTATTCTCATATTGCACCCAAATTTGCTCCAATTGAGTGTACAACGTACAAACGAGTTTTCCTTCTTAGTATGCACAACCAAACATTTGTTGTAGGGTCAAGCATGTCTCATTATCATTATTTAGGTACCCACGGGGTTAGAAGTCACACGAAGTCCATTTGGTCACTCAAATCCTCGCATTCCCGGAATGCACCCAAATTGCCCTACAATTAAACACTACAATGTACAAATCAGTTTTCCGTCATCGTTAAGCACAACCAAACTTATTTATTGAGGAAAAACTCATGAATTTTTCAATATTAAGGTGTTCGAGTGGTTAGTAGTGAAACGTAGTCCATTTGGTCACTCAAATCTTCGTATTATCATATTGCACCAAATTTGCCACCAATTGTGTCTACAACGTACAAACGAGTTTTCCATCTTCGTTAAGCACAACCAAACATTTTGTTTAGTAAACATGTTTAATTTGTTTTGATTTATGTACCCATTGTTAGAAGTCAAATGAAGTCCGTTTGGTCACTCAAATCCTGTATTCTCGAATTGTACCCAAATTGCCCTTCAATTGACCCTACAACGTACAAACGAGTTTTTCCATCTTCGTTAAGCACAACCAAACATTTTTGTTTAGTCAAGCATGTTTCATTTGTTGTGATTTATGTACCCATGTTGTTAGAAGTCAAATGAAGTCCGTTTTGTCACTCAAATCCTTGTATTCTCGAATTGTACCCAAATTGCCCTTCAATTGACCCTATA